>CM062805.1:1184806023-1185008523 GCA_031772625.1 Pinus tabuliformis | reverse complement strand
AAGGAAATGATTAAAATTAAGTAAAAAATTGAAAACTTCGTGAAATTTTTTTATTGTTTAAGAAAATGAAGGTTACTTAAGTGGATTAACTTTCGTCCTTCTAATAACTAGCGCGACCATATCAATTAAATGGTTGCTAAATGTTGTTAAGCATCAAAACACTTACTTCATGATACATCTCACATTGCCAAGATTAAAAAAACATATCATAAAAAATAACAAAAGTATAGGTTTATCATAATTATCATTATTAAAATAATTAATATGAATTAAAGATATATACATTTAAACAAACATGTAGTAAGATTCTTAACCATGGGGAATTACCCATAAGCTTTGTTACAATATTATAGGCTAATACATGGCTTACTAATACCACATGCCCAAAAACCCATAATTCATGTTCATGACATTTTTTTAATTAATCAAGTTAATTAGAAGGGTAGAAAGGACATAACTACTTTTGAGAGAAACTTCAATCTTTGATATGTGACTACCACTAAAAATATTTTAGAATATTCGAGGGAAGTTAAATTGTACCATCCACCTAATAAGTATTGATAATTAAATTAAAATTTAGAAATCCCTATTCTAAAATAGAAATATCTATCGGCATGATAACGAAAATATAACTTTATTTCTAATTAATAACAACCATCAATCATATTAATCCTTGATTTTTTCTAATTAATGATGATTAGTCACATAATCCTTTCATATAATTTTTTTTATAAGCATTTGTCTTCAATAAATTGTGTAATAAAAAACAATATATTGTAATCCAATTCCTATGTCTAACTGCAATTCTCAAACTCTATCACAGTATTTTTTAGAAGACCCTTCCTCAAATTATCAAAAATGTAGACCTAAGTAAAGATATAAGTTGGAAAATCTCGAGTTTGAATTTGAATCATAAACCAACCAAAAGCTTTTCCCTTAACTATGTAAAATCTAATGTTTTGATATTCAAAAGAAGATGAGGTAAATCTCACATAAATCGAGATTAATACATATAATTCAATACATAAAGTCAAAGCGAACTTAACAAAATAGAAAGGGGATGGAGGGCTAGAAAGGGGTGGAGAGCTTACATAAGTGTAACATCAAATCTGTAAAGAAATTTCCTTACAAAGGGACTGAGAGCTTCCATGAATGTAAAAGTGAATCTTTAAAAGTATGACTTTTCATAAGTGAATGTCTCTTGAGAGGTGATCTTTCAAAGTTGGGGAAATTTAAGATAGATCTTGTAGGTTTTACATACGAAACTTTTAATTGAAGAGGTGATCACATTATTTTGGGAGTTGAGATGTGTTTGTTTTTAACCAAATGTGGGACATTTTTTGCAATCACCATGTGAGGTAGGAATGTCTACAATGAAAGGCCACTAACTAATTATAAAGACATTCCAAAATATATGTAAAACCAAAAAATTACATAAGAGGGTATTGAAGGCAACTATAACCATAGTGACTAAGTACTCAAAGACCTTGTTGTGAACCCAACTTCCAAACCACAAACCTCAATAGAATCTTGCACTCATTTTTAATGCTTTTAGTCCACACAAGCCACTAACCACTGAGACTATCCTATATGAGATATAATAATAAAACATATATGTCTCACACGCTACAAACCCACCATTCAACTAAACAATTAAAAATATTTGTTGTCCCAAATTCACTTAAAACTTACACATAACCCCAACTACGTTAAATAACTCACTTACATATATATATACCAAACATATATTTTTAAATATTCAAAAAAAACAAAAAACCACATCACTAAATACATTTTAACATAATCCATTCCCAACACTCAAAATAATAAAAAGAGAATCTCCCAACAACGAAATCCAACTTTCAATGTAATACTTACAAAACAAACAAAACAAAAAAATAAAGTATATATCACCATGCCTGACTTGGAATAATTGATGGGCTTGTTTTGATAGATATTGCCAATTTATATCATCATGCATAACTTAGAGTAATGGATGGGATACTTTTGATAGTTATTACCAACTTTTATCAAACTTAGAATAATTTATTTTTCAAGCATATATCACCATGCCTGACTTCGTATAATTGATGGGCTTGCTTGGATAGATATTACTAATTTATATCACCATGCATAACTTAGATATTACCATTTTATATCAAACTTCGAATAATTGATGGACTTATTTTGATAGATATCACCAATTTATAATTTAGTTTGAAACTTCTGCACCGACATTCCAAAACGGAAGGTAAGCCATATACATAGTGATGGAGGTGGGTTTTATAGGCAGATAGTATATATGTACAATTATCCATATCTAAATGTCAATATATGTTTGTGCCCGATATATCTTTAAGTAGATCTGTGTGGGGGTTATAAAAAAAAAAAATTAAATGGATATGTTATATCTATATATAGAAATTTTATTATAATTTAGATGTTAAATTAATAGTAAGGGGGTGAAAGCCCCAAGAGTTAGCTCAATCAGTCAAAATCAATGCCTCGCCAATGAGAGGTCACAGGGTCAATTCCTGAAAGCTCTTGGAGTCAAGTCAAGTAAATATGGACGAGGGGTGTTGATCCCTTTCGAGTGGGGTCCACCCTAGATATTATTCAAGTGGATGTAGCGGCTACCCAGTGACTTCAGGTATCCGTGAACCACAGGGGAAAAAAAAATAGTAAGGGGGTGATGAATCGTCGCACGAGGTAACATGGGGGTGATTAAAGTCACCACTTAGCAACAGGCTTGAGGACTGGCTTTCTTGTCCTCTCACATTAACTTGCATACGGGAGGAGTTAAGGTGAACCATGGGAAATCTCAATTAACCTCGACCCGAGCAGGAGGCAACGTTCGACGGTAGCATATGGCTGGTGGTGGATGTATTTTGGCTTGGTCTCGGCTCGGCTCATTGCGTGTTATGGTTATTTTGTGAGCATGAGTAGGAAATGACAATGGCTTATTGTGTGGAAAAGGTGGTGACCCCGCTGCTGGTGCTCCCTCCCTAGTTTTTGGGTCTGTGTAGTGGAAGCTTTCTTCTTTGGTGTGTGGCGTTCAACGCCTTCGTGCGGGAGAGGAGTGTGGCCTCTAGAGTTTGAGGTCATACAATGGTTTTGGTGCATGTGGGAGGACTCTTATTTGTGCTTTCATGCCAATTGGTTTGCCCCCCTACGCATCTCCTCTCCAGGATTTTCTAAACTTCGGTGTCTCTGTGTCAGGGGTTGTGGTGGTAAGGCTTCTTGGTAGGCTGGCTTTTTGTTGTCCAGTGTCAACACAAGGGTGGTGGAGAGCGTGCTCAGCTCCATCCTATTGGCAGGTTTTTGTGGGTTTGGTTGTGTGGAGCCTCGTCGGCAAGGGAAGGGCGAACTTGGCGGGTTGTCATTGCAGTCTACAATCTCGTCAGTTGCTTTGCTAGGCCTCCTCAGACCAGCTCTAGTTCTGCAAGAATGTGTCCAGTTCCTCGTCTTGGACAGTCCTCCTCCCCGGCGAAGACTAGCTCGGTTGGACAAGGGGGTCAGGGACCTCAATTACAGGTGATGGTTATGGAAGGGGAGAAAATTGGGGTTGGTCGGGGCGGCAAGATAATTGGTTGCTCGAGGTGTGCGGCATGTGGAGTTTGCAGCGATCAGGGACGAGGTGGCTTGGTGTCCAAGTGTGGGGGTCGCACTCCACAGCGTCAGCAATGGCGTGGGTGAAGAGATGTGGCAACACATATCAATGAGGGAACACAAGGCGTGTGGTGCAAGGTCCAAGGGAAGTTCATCAATATTGTTTGGAGAATTGCATGGATCTAATTCAATCAATGTTGGAGCGACTGGAAATGGCGGTCAGGATCCACCAGGAAGAACACGCAGAACTCATAGCTACTCTAAAAAAAATGCACTACTTTTAGTGCCATGTCTGAGAACGAGTTGTGGTGGTCTGGCGCAGATAGAATTTTCTAACAGAGAAGATGGAGAAGCTAGAGTCCTGGATGGCTCACTTCAAAGAACATGTCCAATGCTCTTTCTGCCCTCTGCCTCCTCCTGGAATAGCCCCGGACAACCCAGCTTCAATTACGTCAGACGACTAGCATGGTTACAAGTGTTCTCCTAGTTTTATGTGTTTTTTGGTGCTTCTGGCCTCCTAGGTTGTGGACGGTGTCCTTAGTTTCCTTTCTGTTTCTCTATCATACATTGTTCGCGGTAGTCAACAAATCTACTCGGGGTGAGACTACCTGCATTTTGCTACCAACATACTTATTTTCTGATGAATGAATAGAATGTTGATTTACAACAACAACAAAAATGTTGAATAGTGAAACTCTTTTCCATATATATATATAATAGTGAGAAATTTTATTATAATTTAGATATTAAATTAATAGTAAGGGTACTTATTATTAGTTGGTGTTCACAAATGTAGTTTGACTCATCAACGTTATTAAAGGAAAATCACACTACTTGGAATAATCTATTGGTGGTATGTAAGGAGCAAGCTTTCACTCTTATCAGATACTTATGGGTTTTAGGCCATTGACCTTTTTCCTCATGTCCGAGGAAGATGAGCTCTTAGCTAAGCAAAAGTAGTTTTAAGTCATACTCTGAGATCAATGAAGCCTGAGACTAAAACCAAAGTGATAACTAGAGAATGCCTAAGAAACAAGTAGGAAAGAATATAAACATTATAGATATGAGATATGTTGAGATGGGCATGGGTAAGGGAAAGGCTCTAGGTCTTTGCTTTTGCTAGGCTATTGCTCATTTGGTTCATCTTCAATAATTATTGAGTTGAAGTTGGTTCCTTAGGAAGTAGAAGTGCTTATCAATTCCACCATTTCCTCCTCATTCAATCCTTCACCATAAAATTTAAAACTAATCCCATAGGAAACTCTGCAAGGTATAATGAATTTGGCCTTCGGTGTTTTGAGTCTATCCACCAATTCTACTTCATACAATTTTTGGACTTCTAAGGTGATGGCAAGCTAATAAAAATTTATCGCCTAAAAGATATTGGTATCGCATGACCAAGAAAAGTGAGAATCTTAATCCAATTCTGAATTTTGGCCTTAAGTTGTCGAGTGGAAATATGTTGGCATCTTTGCTTCATGAATTAAACAAGTTCCCAATGGCTTCCTGAGTTTCTGGATCAATGCAATGTTGAAATTATTGTTGTTCCTCCATGACGACTCTCTCTACAACAATGCCCTATCGATGAGGAGAGGCACACCTAGAGGGTTGAGCATGACCTTTACCTCTCCTAGTAGCACCCCTAAGTTTGGATTCTAAGTTTTCATACTTGATCGTAATTAATGACTTGCTTATGCACCAATCTGAAAACATTGTTCCCCAACCAAAGCCCCTGTAAATCACAACTCAACCCCCAAATAACCACCACCACTTTAACACATGATGGCAACATAGGGGATGTAGTGGTATCGAGACAACAAGTAGGAAGCCACCTATGACAAAAATTTGGGCTATGGGGACCCAAATAAAATGTTTCCCACATGAATATCAAGAAGAGATAGACTCCAACCATTGACCTACAAACATCAAGGAGAACTCAAATACCCTAAGGACGAGAGAATATTGCGAAAAACAAATAAAGGGGTTGGGACCAGAGAACAACATTGTAACTACAATTGCTTGAATAGGTCCCATAAAATCCACCTCTTGATTCACTCTCACTAATTCTCTAGCACAAAATGAAGCTCCACCAATCATAGTTGTTAGCTGACTCTGCCAGTGTCATCATTGTGGAAAGGTGTTTGTCATTTGGTATCAACATTTTCCATATGCATCACTCAACATCACCCTGCATACACTACCCCACATGACCTCATGAATGCAGACACCATTTCCCTGCACACTCAACCAAATCAAACAAGCCATGCATCAACTCTCCACCTCCACCAACCACATAGCAAGCTCAAGTACTAAAGCATTTGATGGCACTCGATGCAAAGAATTAATTAAGTAATGTGTGTGTATCTGGTTTGAATATGATGCATATAAATTGAGAATTCATAAGTGAGTGTGTGATCCCCAAGAGTATGCCAACAAGACCCTCCCTGCAAAGGATTTGTAAGCAATGAAGGAGAAATATCGGGGATCCCACATTGTGGCAACCCCTCATATGCACAAACCTCCCATTCAGGACAAATTTTCATAAGAACTTCTCAAGCTTTCACCTTATCAGACATTATTTCTTGTAAGAGGACTAGATGGGGATGCTTAGAGTGAAAGATATTATATAGTGATCTTCGTTTGTTGGTCGATCCCAAGCCCTTGATATTAAGATACATGATCATCATTATGGCATGGAGTCAACGGGTCTATCCCCTCTAAGAACTAGCACAACCAAACTTTCATCTGGATCAAGATTTCCACTAGAGTTACAGGGATCAAATGGATGCTAGACAGCCTCCTCCAACATCTCTACAAAATTGGTGTTGAGGGGTGTACGTCTCTTGTTTCTTATATTCAGAGTGTACCATAACCTCCCTTTCTTGAACGAAGGGTTTTTTAATTATCAGAGGCTCCAAGCCCATAGATTCCTCTCTAGTCAGTAGCTCCAGAGTCCTCCGAAAGAGGGGAGGATGTCATGTCAAGATTGGATTCTTTAAGAGAGAGTGTAAATCAAAGTTTCCTAGCAACCGAGGAATTTCATTAGTGGATGCAATAAGGGCAAAGGACAAAAGGTTGCAAACCCGGACCCATGTAGATGTGCCCCCTAGCTCCAACATAGTCTAGGCCACCGATGGAGAGCAGTATTGGTTTCCAGAGATTTCGGAGCCCCACGTCTTGATATTCAGAGGCTTATAACGATATGTTGTATCTTGGACTTTATCCTCTGCCAGAGAGCTGAATGTGATCAGCATTGGATGCTTCCCTACTCATCCTGAAACGACCACTTCTGAATCGTTGGGGGCATTCTGCTATCAAACGGTCGATATCGTGGTATCCTATGCACCAAAAAGGAACCCCCAGTAATCCGCTTGTTGTTGAATAGAGAATGGCCCCCAGTAAATATCCAAGGCAGTAGGCAAGCCTCCAGAGAAATCTACTTCAACTAGAAACCATGCAACAGAAGTTAGATTCCAAAGTTTTTCCACCTTAAATTGTTCTCCTCTAGTAAGGCAAAACCTTTGATATTTTATTTATAACTAAATCTCTCTCTCTCTCTCTCTCTCTCTCTCTCTCTCTCTCTCTAGATATATATATATATATATATATATATATATATATATTACTTCTTCATTTTTTACTTACATTTTCAAGCTATTTTTATTCAAAAAAATTATATCGCCGTGATAACAAGTTTTGGAATTAGTTTATAATGTTATTTGTACTTTTATTTTAAAATCAGTGTATATCCATCTTAAGCAATGATCTAACATGACCCTAGAAAGATCAAATTTCATATATCCATCTTAAGCACTCATCTAACATGACCCTAGAGGAATAGAATTTCTTTAGGTGCAAACTTATTTTAGAGTGCAAAAAATAATGTGTAACTTTTTTATTGTTTAAATTGTATTTTTGAATGTTATAGAGATTACATAACATATGCATTAAGTCAATTTATCAATCCACATTAAACTTGTTTTTCATTATTAATATATATTTATGTATACATCAATATTAAGTCATATTAAAATATTTTATTCATAACTCATATTGGATATTTTATTCTATAAAACATTAAAATATATATCTTTAACATTCTTTTCTATATGTAGATATATATGAAGATGATATCAAGTGTTAAAATATTTTTCAAAAGTATAAGGTTTAAACATATTATTCATATTTTTTTACTTCTAACTACTTTACATGTAATTATATTAGGTCATATGAACAACTAATTAAATATGCATAACATTTTTTTTCTTTTTTATTATAGCCCACATTTTTTTCTATTTAGAGAATATTTTATTTTTAGTAAACAAAGTGATATTCCAAAGTCATTCCACCTTAAAAAAGTTCTCCTCACCTTGGATGTTTTATTCATAACTCATATTGGATATTTTATTCTATACAACATTAAAATATATTCTTTTAACAATTTTTTCTATATATGAAGTTGATATCATGTGTTAAATTTTTTTAGAAAGTATACATCTTACTCATATTTTTTTTTTTACTTCTAACTACTTTATATGTAATTATATTAGGGCATATGGACAACTAATTGAATATGCATAGCATATTTTATTTTTCGTTTTTATCATAGGCGGCATGTTTTTTTTCTATTTAGAGAATATTTTATTTTTATTTTAAAATGGACAAACATACTTACACATCGTCTTCACACCGGATTGTAGAATGAGCCTCTCGGCTCAATAATATGAGAGAAAGCATGTTTTCTCTCATGATGGAGGGGGTACAAGAAAATATGAGAGAAAATATGTTTTCTCTCATGAGGGTGGGGCTTGTGGGAAATATGAGAGAAAACATGTTTTCTCTCATATTTTGTTTTTTCTCATATTTCTACCCTACCTCCACCATCATGAGGGTGGGGGTAGGTGGAAATATGAGAGAAAACATGGGGGAATGGGTGTGGGAGGGAATATGAGAGAAAACATGCTTTCTCTCAGATTTTGTTTTCTCTCATATTTCCCCCCATGTTTTCTCTCATATTTCCTCGCACCCCCACCTTCATGAGGGTGGGGATGAGGGAAAACCTGAGAAAAAACAAAATATGAGAGAAATCATGTTTTCTCTCATATTCCCCCCATGCAATGAGAGTGGGGGTGGGGGAACATAAGATAAAACATGCTTTCCCTCATATTTTCCCCATGTTTTCTCTTATATTTCTTCCTACCCCCACCCTCATGAGGGTGTGGATGGGGGGAGAAATTTGAGAGAAAACAAAACATGAGAAAAAACATGTTTTCTCTCATATTTCCCGCCACGCCCACCCTGTAAGCTCAAGGACTAAAGCATTTTATGGCACCAAATGCAAGGAATATATATATATATATATATATATATATATATATATATATATATATATATATATATATATATATATATATATATATATATATATATATATATATCTTCCTTTTTTTATTTACATTTTCAAGTTATGTTTTATTTAAAAAAATTATATCAACTCGTTAACAAGTTTTGAAATTAGTTTATAATGTTATTTGTAAATTAATTTTAAAATAATATGAGAGAAAACATGTTTTCTCACATTTCCTCCCACCCCCACCAACCATGTGGCAATCTTGGTTGGTGGCAATCTCAAGTACTAAAGTATTTTATGGCACCTAATACAAAGGATTAATTATTATTATTATTATTATTATTATTATTATTATTATTACTCCCTCTTATTTTACTTATATTTTCGAGTTATGTTTTATTCAAAAAACTATATATCGCCTCGTTAACAAGTTTTGAAATTAGTTTATAATGTTATTTGTAAATTTAATTTAAAATAATATGAGAGAAAACATATTTTCTCTCATATTTCCACTTACCCCCGCCCTCATGAGGGCGTGGATGGGGGATGGGGGTCAATATGAAAGAAAGAATGTTTTCTCTCATGAGAGTGGGGTTCTGCACAATATGAGAGAAAACATGGAGGGGAATATGAAAGAAAGCATGTTTTCTCTCGTGTTTTCCCCCAACCCTACCTTCATGAGGGTTATGATAGAAAGCATGTTTTCTTTCGTGTTTCCCCACCACCCCCACCCTCATGGGGGTGGGGATAGGCAGAAATACATTGCTTTCTCTCATATTCCCCCCCATTTGTTCTCGCATATTGGTCGGGGTGGGCGGGTGTGAGGGAATATGAGAGAAAACTTGTTTTCTCTCATATTTCCCCCCACGCTTTCTCTCATATTACCCCCCATCCCCACTAGAAATATGAGAGAAAACATGCTTTCTCTCATATTTTCCATCGCTTTCTCTCATATTTTCCCTCATGTTTTCTCTCATATTGCCCCTCACCCCCACCTGAAATATGAGAGAACATGAGGGTTGGAGTGGCGGGAACTGTGAGAGAAAACATGTTTTCTCTCATATTTTGTTTTCTCTTATATTTTCTCCCATGTTTTCTCTCATATTACCCCCCCCCCCCCCATCCTTGCCTAAAATATGAGAGAAAAAGGGTGGGGGCGGTGGGGCGGAATATGAGAGAAAACATGATTTCTCTCATATTTTCTTTTCTCTCAAATTTTCCCTCATGTTTTCTCTCATATTTCCCCTCACCATCACCCTCATGTTTTCTCTCATATTTTGTTTTCTTTTAGATTTTCCCCATGTTTCTCTGATATTGTCCCCCACCCCCACTTGAAATATGAGAGAAAAAGGTGGGGGTTAAGGGTGAGGGTGTGAAGAAACAAGAGAGAATATCTATATATATATATATATATATATATATATATATATATATATTTCAAAACTTGTTAACGAGGCAATATAGTTTTTTCAAAAAAGAAGAAGTAAATGATAGAAAATAACTCAAAGAAAGCTTACAAATCTTTGTTAATGATTTAATAGTTCAAGAAATGGTGCATTAATGAATTGACCTTTATCATTGTAATAATTAAAGAAAACATGAAGTATTGACTTGTAAAAGGGATGGAATAAAGGTAAAAGTGTAATTCTATAGATAATTTGTTATGAAGTTACCCAGAGTTGTGTCTTCCCTCAATGTTCTTTGTTTTGTTTTTACATAATATGGGGACTAGTCCATCCTTCAAACTCGTGGTGGTTTTATACCCGACATCATTACAAGCATCTGAACCATGTGGAGTTTCTTTTAATTGTTCAGTACCTGTCTATGGGGTTTGGTACTATGGCACATTATCCATTTGGTTCTGAATGTGGGTTTAGACTATCCCCACTCTAGTATTTGAAAACAATCACAAGTGTGATACAACTACCACATTGGGTTTTCAGAGGGTACCAATTATTTCCCTTTACTACCGCGCAGTATCTTGTTTCCCAAAACTCAAGCTTTCCATCTGCATTCAATTGAGTCTACATTCTTGTTGTCATAATAATTGGGTCATTGTTCGTTTCTTTGTTTTCATAGGAAAGTGTTTTAATTGCAGGTATTACATGGCTCCTCACCAACAATTACTAGTACAACAGGGTGGTGCTCCAAGTGTGTCCTCCTCAAGGCATAAGCGCCTTTTTGGGTGGGAATCTATATTGAATTTTTTTTATACTTCCCCTCTTGAGGTTAGAAAAGAAATTCTCAACCTGGAAGTGAAGGAGTTCAGATACCGTAAATACTTCTATGATTCAGAGATAATTGGAACCATTGTTAAATGGGTACTGAATCCAGGAAAATTCCATATAAGAATAATTCACTATCTTCACTCCATCACTCACCATCATCAAATGGAGATACTGCTTAACATGGTTATACGGGATAAGAAAGTGGATAAGTACAAGCTCTTTGTTGGCCACAAAGAGATAAAGCGCATATAGTGGGACATTAGATATAACCTTGATGATATTGTGGTAAGGTTAAGTCATGTGGAATGTTTTGTTGTGTCTGACTTAGACTCTGATTCTAATGACAAGCATGAAGAGGTAGCAGCTATCAATGATATGCCTCTCAATACTATTCCTACAAACTTGGATACGCCTTTCAAAAACTCTCATGCAACTGTATCTCCACACTCCCCATTCATTATTCTTGACTAAAGTGTTCTTCAAACAAGTTGCCTTAGTCTTCACGGTGGAAGGAACTTGTAGACTCCATCTTATACTTACAGTTTACTATACTATATGGTCTTTGCAGGTTTTATAGTTTAGGTTTATCCTCGTCAATTTGTTAATTGTGTAGTTGTTAGCTCTATAAACAATAGTACTATTGATGTTTTATATTCATTCTTTTTGGCAACAATTAGTCAAGAGTGCCCTATTTCAAATTCGTACTTTTGGTGCAGTCACCTTTGGTCAATTTTGCTAAAGGTTTGTCTACTGTGTATGACTTTATAGACTCATCACGTTGAACTCTTTCTCTCCGGATATGCTTAAATTTTGGAAAAGCTTCCATTGAAATATCTCATGTAATATTTTCAAATATCAATATAAATTTTGGCCATATTTAAAAATAAATTAATTAACTAATTAATTAATTAATTAAATTGTTATGAAGTGTCATTTCAATGTATTGATTTGTATCATTTTAGTAATTGATAATAAAAGTTAACAAGCATAGATATAAATTGTCGCATTGTTTGAGCACTAGAAATATATTCATAATACAAGTAGAATGGTGCATTAAAATCATGTGCTTCAAATAAGTAGTGTGTCATGTGAAATAGTAAGTTTCGCTCATCATCTTTTATCGTTATAAGGGTTTTAGTTAAGATTTATCTTTAGTTTTCATCATTTCATTTTGGTTTGAGGGTAGGATTTTTATAGATATTCGATGAAAGGGGTTTTTATTGTTTTGATTCTTGGATATATGAAATATCACACATAAAAGCAAAACACAGTGTTTGATTGATACTTAGTTGGCTTGCCCAAGTTATAGTACGACATTTTGAATGATGTTGTGTCATGTGAGAAACTTTGAGGATGGTGGCTATGGAAAAAGTTCAATGATCATCTCATTTCACATGGCTAACGGAATTACTACACTTTTATCTTCGACACATTCCTTACATTTTGTTTCTCAATAGTCTTTTGATCTTCTCAGATTTAGGGAGTCGTACTATGGATATATCTACTTCACCTTCCCAAAAAGAAGTGAACATGAGTGTTAGCAAGTTTTTTCTTGCCCACTATAGAATGTGGTGTTTTCAATTGTCATTGTCTCATGAAGTGAAGAGGGCCTCAACTAATAGGGAATACCATGTATGGGTAGAGTTTCCTCTTTTAACCTAGGGATAGGGATGGCTTGGTCATTCCTTACATCAATGACCTGTAATAACAATGCAAAGAATGAGATGAGACCACTCATTGATTTCAATCCATGTTTCACCACCAAACCAATAAGAAGATGTATCTATCTACTCATAGTGTTGTTAAAGTGAGCTCTAAATAACAATGGGCAATATAAATATGGTCCAGCAAAATCAAGTGTAGGTGTGTGGTTTTTCTCTCTATAGTTACTATTTTTTAATAATTCCAAATTCCTTTTTAAGGAATACATGACTGGTCCTAAACACACCATGCTTTTGGGTAATGTGTGGAAAACATAAAATGTCTTAAATCCACAATGCTTTATAATAATGTGTCTTTGGATATTTTTGCACACATTGCAATCCAGGCACATGCATAGTATACACCTAAATGTTTTCTCTTTTCTTTCGCCAATGCTACAGTTTTTAGACGCATGCACATCACATTCAGTGTCAACAAAAATGGTTCAACTCTTGGAAACCCTGCCAAAGAACATTGACTTTCGGGTTTTAGTGGAGTCTTTGAAGTGCCTTATGCATAAACATCCCTTTTCCAATGCATCCTTTAGGACTCAGCTTACATATTTGAATGATGATTTGCATATTCAAGACATGCACATGCACAAGCACAGTCATAATCATGGTCAGTTTACGACCCATAAAGAGGAGTAGAAGCGATGGTTTCTCATAATTATCTTAGTCCACAAGCAGGAGTGGGAGGGATGATTTCTCATACTTATTTCAATTCACTAATAGTAATAGTGATGACTGGAAAAATGGATTAGAAGCATCCATCATATCAATATCCAATTTCCCCTCTTCCCCTCATTTCAATCTTTGCACACATAGGCTTAGGTAGGATCATGGGATTATTTAAAAAGGAGTTAAGATTTCTATTTCTTTAAGAATAATTAGCTTTAAAGATGGTTAAGGAGCTTATCAATTATCTTATCTTATGAGTGTTCCCTAATTGGGTTAACCATATATGTCTTCCTCTTCTGCATTCTAGAGACCTTTAAGAAAATAATAATGGTAACCTACTCTAGTTGATATGGAGGCACGCAA
Source organism: Pinus tabuliformis (assembly GCA_031772625.1). Lineage (NCBI taxonomy): Eukaryota > Viridiplantae > Streptophyta > Pinopsida > Pinales > Pinaceae > Pinus > Pinus tabuliformis. The sequence continues at coordinate 1,184,994,592 of CM062805.1, read as the reverse complement.
CTAACCTAACAAATTATAATCAGTGGTTACATTGTCTAGAAGTTGTTAGCACTTTCCTATTCTATAGAGTGCATTGCATGGAGGGTTCCTATACCTTTACCTTATTTGATTTCCTTCATTGCTAATATATCCCACTGAATAAAGCACACTTCATGGAAGCTTCACTACCTTAGTTAAGGTAGTGTGAATAAATATTATCCTTGTTTGATGATCAACATAAATTTGCATTACTAGTGGGATTGTTTGATGAGGTAATGGTAAACTTTATATTTCATTGGTCTCCTTCCTAGGCACAATAAGGGACTTAAACACTAACTTACTAAGCCTAATTGGTTATAAATACTAATGAATAAGGTTGCCTAAGTCTTGACTTGTGCACTAGTAGAATGGCTTGAGGTTTGTGATTAGTTATTATTTGTAAATATAAGCTCAAGGTCAAGTTTTGAGATGATGGATTCCTCATTAGGTTGATGAAACATGATGGGATGTCCATTTAAAAAAGAATATCTAATAGATACAATTAGGATGGTTCATGTAACAAACACATGGTAAGGTTGAATGAGGAATAAGGGTTCATGATGCGCATTAGTTTGTTGAGAGTAGCAAGTGGAAATTTTAGTGGGGGAAATTCAATGATGGAACAGTAAATTGTTGGACATAATATGCTTCTAGCACAAATGTTACTACAAAAATATAAAACAGAAAATATCATGTAGAAAGAAAATTAATCTGAAAAGAAACCACAAGAAAATTAGTTCTAATTATTTGGATATCTATTTTATTGTTCTAATTATTTTGATATATGATTTATGCATTTTTTTTAAGCATGCAGAGTTTCTATCTCAACTATCTTATCTCATTAATTTAAAGTTGGTGAGATTTGAAATTGTAAAAGGGTTCCATAGGCATTATATAGGATGGTAAGATGTAATTATGGAGAGAAATAGCTAGATGCTTCTATCTTAAAATATGTTTCTCTCCACCGACAAACACATTCAATAGGAGGAAGCATGGTGTAATAAACATATTCGTAGCTAAAATAGGAGATTTTTATAGGTTTTCCCTCTACTTTACCTCAAGGCTACCGTTGATGCTCAACATGTAGGCATGAAGGAGCCTCCAAAAGGATCAACTGATTTCTTGAGGAGGGGAGGTAATTATGGGTTGAATGCTAGAAGAAAAATGTTCCATTGAGTTCCTGTACCTTTTCATACAGAGAATTGCTTTTTTGTACCAATGGAAGAATGTGCAGCATGAATTGAAGAATAATATATCTAGCAGGTAATATAGTGTGAAGGGTTGTATGGTGAATAGTTAAGTGATGAATCAGTAGACATTATAATCAAAGGAGATAGTGTTTTTTTAATTGTGATGATGTTAGCACTCTATAATTTCCTTTAGGCTGAAAATGGATTACAAAGATAACCACAAACCACTTTTAGGCTAGAATCTAGCCCTTCTAGCCTTGGAGAGGGTTGTCTCACTGAGGATTTCTCAGTCAATTAGATGTCTAAATGATTTTTTATCTTAGGATAGTTATGAGGATCAAAATAACAAGTTGATTTCAGTGTTTTGAAGGCAGATGTGAGGAGACAGATCCATTGGGCATGGAGTCACTCTCAATTTATGGATTTCAGTGAATAGGTGGGATAATCAAGAGCTCTTGTAGCAGGAGCAAGATAGGTAGTCCTTTTGATGTTTGATCAAGTTCATTGTATGGGGGGGTGAGAAGCAGAAAAATGGGAAAATGACATATAAAGCATATACTAAAGGATGAATTTCACATGTCATTTAAGAGGAAAAACACATACTGTTTAGCAAACTAAAAACAGAGCATCGCAATAATGAATTCTGAAATATTTCTTTGCTTATCTAAACAAGAAGACATACTTTCATGGCATAATGATTCAAACAAGAAACTTACATCACATAGAAGCACATCATCATAGAGACTAACATGAGAATTCTTGTAACAATCCACTTCGGCCTTCTGTTATTCACTGAAAGTTTGATAGAGAGTACAAAATACTAGACTTCTCTTTCACACACTCACCAACACTTTCTACATTCAGATTCATGAATTATATACAAAATTCTCTTCCTAAGTTAAAGGGGGTTGAAATATACCTATTCCCCCAATAGATAAAACTTATTACATCAAAATCGAAATGATAACAAACTACTTCCCTTAAAAACAAAATTGTTTTGACCCATTAATTACATGGGATTTTTTGAACAAAATGCATTAAATCACTCGCAATAGATTCTTCATGAATGTCTAAATTGGCAAGAACAACTTTCATAGTCATAAAAACCATTTGTAGAAGTTTTTCAATTGAATTCACTGGTCAAAAGGTTGATTGTCTAGAAATTTAGCATATTTTCCAGTTTCACAACAACTTATGTCGCAGACTGTATGTTGTTAATATCTCCCAAACGGTAAGTCCGATGGAGATTAAATTTTTAAATAAAGTTATTATCATCTTAATTTATCTCCACAAAACTTTTGAGCCAAATCTGACTCACGGATCTCAAGAAAATCCAAAAATGGTTGTAGGTGACAATAGCTTGTTTCTAGAAAACCGTGAATCATTTTGGGCTGAAATTAACTGAGTTTATTCATCTCACCCCCATGCATCTACTGTAAAAATTTTAAGGAAAATGGATACAATTTTTAAGAGATATGGTGAAAATATGTTTGTGCATCACACTTGCGCAGCGAGCTATCTTTACATGGATTTAATAACATGCTTGAAGTTTGGATGAGAAAAAATGGATGATTGGTGATGTTTCCACCCTTGTAAACCTATTTTTAAGTTCCCACACACAAAAATAATGCCAAAAATTAATTTTTTAATTAAACTCTAATGCTTCTAACAATTTCGCAGCAACTTGTGCAACATTCCAAGTTTTGTATACTTGCAGCCTTGCTCTAAGAAAATGAAACTGATGGGTTGGCTTGAAATGTGTTTGAGATGGTTGTGAACTCCTAAAACAACTTTCAAACTGAGTGCACACCCCCTGATCATCTAACTCCCTTTTGCAGCAAACGTGCAGCAGACTTGTGCAACACTTGTAACGTTCTCAAAATTTGACCATGTTTGATCTTCTTCCTGCACAATCCTCCCTTGACCTTCTTCTTCATCTCTGGGGTATCCATCATTATGTGTGCAAGCTTTACAGTCTTCTTCAAAACAATGTAAGGTGGATTTTAAAGGTAAAATTTACAGCACAGTGGAGACAAGGAAGATGTGCAGCAGTTGTGACTAGGGTTCTTTGAGAGAAGAAACCAAACAAGGAGATGATCAATGATACTCAACTGAAGTTCAAAACAGAGATATGTAGGGTTCAAAACAACATTAAACGCAACAGAGGAATAGGTTTCATGCACAGTGGTAGGCAGCAAGAGCTTCAGTTGCACAACAAACTCCAATGGCAGACAACACCATTCCTTTAGTAGCCTCCAACGCATTTTGAGAGCAAAGAATGGGTTTCAAATGAGTGAAAATAAGATCCAAATGTACTTTTAAAATTTGCATCCACCTCTAGAGCTTTCCTTTATGTTCATGATGATCCGTTTCAACATGAAGTGGGATTTGTTGAAATGATTGGAACATGACATGACTTACCATGATTGATTCTCTATAACTGACATGACTCACCTTAACTAACCCATGATGACCAAATATTTCATGACATGACCAATGACCCCTTTAAACCATAATACTCATGGAATCAAGACTGAGATTTACAAATTGACCTCAAGTGCATAGAAAGAATAAAATGACTAAGATCCCTATAATTTAGGACCCTAACTTGTGAGAAACAATGAATAATTAAGCGATGACCAGGGTGGGCACTATGATGAAAGGACATTATAATGTTGTTTTGGTAGTAATGAGAACTATGGCATATGGCCAACAACCACAACAAGATATCGTTTTGGATACACATAATAGTTATACCATGAAAAATAAACTCAAACTTACCTTTATGAAAAAGACAATAAGATAAAATGTTATGGAATAATGCAAGACCATAAGTCTTATGGACTAATGCTAGACCTCAAGTCTAGCATTAATCAACCTCAACTTAATATAGCGTAAATATATTATATGTTTCCGAAGTTTATTAGATGGAAATGGTCTCTTACCTCGATATAAGGCCAAATAAGGCCTCAACATTTATGATTAGTTAAATGAAAGCCATTTAAATATTTAATAGGTAGAAAAAAAGGTTCAATGAAATACAAAGACAAAACTTTTAGTTAAGCACCTTGGTTTATGTGCATAGACTAATGTAAAATCATGAACCAATTACTAATAGTCCCTACAACCCTAAGGGCGAGGACTAATAAAACCATAAAGTATATAATTCTATACATCATTTGGTATATATTTTTTAATATATAAATTTGTTTTGTTTTTGTTTGTTGTAATGGTGAATATATTGATAAAAAATAATAAGCATACAATAGATTTACTAAGTCAGTCCATTACTTTTAAAATGGATAAACTTGAAAGGGTGGCAAGACATGGTCAGATAAGATCTTGAACTAAATGAAATAACACATTCTTTTGGGGATTAGGAAGGGCAACTAATAATCAAGTTGAGGCTCTAGCACTATATATGGGATTAAGGTTAATTGATGCTAGTAGATATAAGAAAATTGTTGTGATAAGAGACTCAAAGTTAATCATTAAAACTACTCAAAAACGATTTGGGCAAAAATAGAGCAATTTCACCATAAACATATGAAGAATCGTGAAAGAAGCACGAGGACTAGGTACTTAGCAACCTTGTCATGAACCCACCTTCCAAACCACAAGCCTTAGTAGAAACTCATGCTCATTTATTAACACTTTTAGTCCATGCGAGAGAGTAAGACTATTGAGCAAGAGATCTAACAATGAATCATACATATTTCATGTGCTACAAAAACATCATTCAAATAACCAACTATGATAAAAAAGTATTTATTCTAACACATCATTCAAATAATCAGCTATAATAAAAAGTATATATTCTATGAAATCACTCAAAACTTACACCTAACCCCAACTATATTAAATAACTTATACAAATACACAAAACCATAAAATAAATAAATAAACACATTGTGAGAGAATTTAGACTTTGTGACAAATATCATCATTGGATGTTACCAACCAACTAAATACTCAATATATAAAAAACTAATCATTTTCTAACCACTCACAAACTAAATTTTAATTCAATATTATATAAAAACATTTTCTTTTTAAATAAAATACATGTCCCAACCTGCCTAACATCAATAGGCTTGTTTTGATAACATTATCAATTTAGATAAAAACATTTTCTTTTTAAATAAAATACATGTCCCAACCTGCCTAACATCAATAGGCTTGTTTTGATAACATTATCAATTTAGAATTTATTAACAGGTACTTTGAATCTTATGCACCGACATTCCGAAACTAAGGGGAAGCCAAATATAGAATGGTGGAAATGGTTTATACGTGTACAGTAATTTTAACCACACACTACGTAAGTAAAATTATCCAATTCTAAATGCCAATGGTAGGTATCTACACTTTATATTCTTCTAAATATCTTTGTGGGGCCTCAAAGAGCCTTCGCTTGTGAACCTTGAAAGATCCACATGTTGTGGGTCCCAGTGGGTAGGTCAACACAACTAGGAATTAAAAATACCCACACGTGGGCAGCCCAATACCATGATGTCCAAAAATGGAGATTTCTTTAAACACGCAGATGCTATAAAATATATTTAGGGACATAATTTGTTTCATGATAAACCCTTTTCCACGTATAAGAACTCTATTAAAAAAAAATTATTAAATAGGAGGTAATGTTAATAACGGTGTGTGATTTGTATTTTATTGGTTATTTAGATGTTTATATATATATATAATTAATTGAGTCGATAGGTTTATTCTACAGTTCAGTTTGATGGGTAAGGGTGTTCATCCGTCATCAAATTTGAAATTTTTTTCATATTGGCTAGAAAAAAAAAAAAAAGTATAAAACATTTAAAATTTGCACAAAAAATTGGATCCTCTCACTTCATGTTAAATTCGTATTTAAGATAAATCTATGCTAGTAATTCATATTAAAGTTTTTTAATTAAAATTTTATTAACATTTAGTATAAACAAATTGTTCAATAAAAAAAATAAGTTAATGTGGTATCATATTGTAATCAAAACATGTATACATTTAAATGGCAAATAGGGTAGCTATTATGTCACATTACCATTATACAAGTGGTTGGTGTGTCATGGTCTTGAGTGGAATGGAGCAAGGTTTGAAGTGTTGTAGAAAGAACATTGTAAAAGCATATTGTAGCATATTAAATTCGAATAGAATAGGTGGAAGGATGAATTTATTCGATAAATATAATAAGAAAATAGTGTTGGGATAATTGTGTAATGAAAAAAAAAACATATTTTATTAATTATAGAATAAGAGAAAGAGGTATATGTTTTGTCTAGTAAATTTACTATAATTGCGAGCTTAGAATAATGGTCCCACCTTGGTCATGGGGCTTCACTCAATGAATCTCTGACATATCACGTGTGTTCGTGGCATATTAAACAATACCCTTAATTTGATTACATATTGGAAAATACCTCTAAAATCACATTATTTACCCCCCTACCAATATCAACCCAACACACCTTCCCAATTTAAAACCCCTACTTTCACTAGATATTGTAGGTATCCATTTTTTCATTAACATTTTTTATACTCCTTTATATTTTTCATTGACTCTGGGCTTCATTTTTTATACCTGCTAATATAAAAACCCTCTCCCACGTATATATCTCCCAATATATTATGTCATTTTTTCCTCAATAAATATCCCCTAATATGAACCCACATGATATGCTATTGCTCCCCCAGTGAAGCCCCCGTGACCTTTGCCTCCCAATAAATTTTTACTTCTTCTCCTCCTAATAAATATAACTCATTTGAGGACCCTTACCTCTACAACCTTTCCTCATCCTCTAAGTACAATAAGGTGGTGCTATGCCCTCAACACCCCAAGATGGAATATGCCTCATGTGAGATCAACCTTATAGTCAAAATTGTAAAAGAGGAACACTTGCATAGACAACCTTATGAAAAAACCGAGGATTGGATTTAGAGTTATTAAATCTATAAAATTTGATCGTTTTTTTATTTTTTATTTTCATATATATATATATATATATATATATATATAAAGGTTTGATAGAATGACTAAAAAAAATTTAAACTGAAATGAATTTTGAGAAGATTTTTGAAAATATAGCTAGATGACTCCATAAAAACTGTAATATGCAATAACTAATTAAGAAAGAGATCTTATTGTAAGACCATTTTAATATTATTCTTCAGCAATTTTAAATTTATTTTTTAAATAATTTTAAGACTATTTTTCTACACTTATCCACACGATTTAATTATAATTTCTACTTGAAATCATAGAAAGGCATTTTTCAGTAGAGCCTTTCAATAATTTCAAGTAGTAATTATAATATATTAAATTGACATAAACATCGTGTGTCATTAATTTTTTTTAATAAAAATTTTAAAAAATATTAATTACATATGATGTTTATGTCAATTTAATGTATATTATAATTTCTATTTGAAATCATAGAAAGGCATTTTTCATTGAAAAAAATAAATAATTATATAGGATGTTTATCTATGAATATATTATAGAAAAACTATGTTTTTTTTTTTTTTTAACAGTGATAAAATTTATTATAGGGATTGCAATCGCTTCTCGTTATTCGAAAATCCAAGTTGACTCATCATTGTTATTCAAGGAAAACCATGTCACCTGTAATTATCCATTCATCCATTGGTGGTCCATAATGGGGCAGGGTTTCGCTCATGCTAGATTGCTTTGGGTCTTGGGCCAATAACATGTTTCCTTAAGTCCGAAAAAAATGAGCTCTTAGCCAAGCAAAAGCAGATAAATTTTAAATTTCTGAGATTCAATTTTACTTATAAATTTTCATGTAAAAGATATGCCATTACTAATCTTAATGCTTTAGTAAAAGGTTTTATTTTTTTTATCTATTTTTTATTCTCTTTAACGAAGTATATATAAAAATGTGTTTTTTTCAATTCTTTTATATAAAATAATTTAAGAAAAAATATAAATAATCAAAAAATAGTTTCACTTATAATTTAAATTTATTTAAATGGATTTTTATCATAGAAAAATAGAAAAATTATTGCATATGACAATTTAAGAAAGAGAGGCATTCATGGCCCCTCTCAATGTCCTTTTGTCTTGCATAAGTGGGAGACATCTCCCATATCTTTATAGACTGTGATTATACTAGAGCAATTTGGATGGAAGCAACTGCCCCACTCTCTAATAGAATGAAAATGCCTTATGATTTTCAAGAATTTTTCGAGGAAAGCTCTCTTTGAAAATTATTAGGAAAGACTCTCAAAATTTATATGTTGGAAATTATGGTTCGGAATGAATAAGGCAGTCTTTAAAAACATGAATACTCCTCCCCGCAACACAATGATAAAAGAAATCTTATTGTGTGTTAAGTTTGAAGCTCAAAAGATAGACTCGAACTCTTCTCAACAAATCTTAGACCAAATGGAATGGATTGGCTTAGAAGTTTATGGTTTTGGACAACTTTTCCCAAAACATGGAATGGAAAAGGCCTGAAACATACGAGAGCTAGAAGCTAAGATTGACAGAGGTAGAATTAAGAACATGGAAGATCTCATGACAATTTTGTATTATGATGGGGCATCCAAACGAAACCCAAGGGTGGCAGGAGGGGGAGGGGTACTCTATGGCCTCGAGGAGGAAAAAGTGTAGCCAAAGAACATTAGGTGGAAACAATTACGGTTATGGGAGATTCTCTCCTAATCTTGCATCATCTGGCCAAATGCTCCTTCCCAAAGGAGAGATCTATGGAAAACATCATGAAAAGAATTAGGAAAATTGCAAAAGATATCTCATCCAAAGCTACATATTTCTATGTCCAAAAAGACTTCAACAAAGAAGTAGAAAAGTATGCTAACGAATGGTGTAAATTAAAGATTAATGGTCAAATCACACATGCTATAATTCCTTAATGACCAATGAAGTCTATTAAAAAAATTAGTTAAATTGATTGATGCACAAAAATATAAAAATTGGGGGGTCCACGTGAATTCGTGGCAACCTAGAGGAAACACATGCATGCAGTTGTCATGAAAGATTTCATAATCAAATAGTAATGTTATGTGTTGTAAATTTTGTGTTTTGTTGGGGCAGTATTGTAAGGTATTCATCTACAAAACCCCTCTTTTTGTTGCTCAAATATTTTCTCCTCAAGAATATCATGTATTCCTATGGGAAAGGAGAAAACAATTGGAAATTTTTTATGAATTTGTTTTGTATTGTCTAATGTGTTTGCTATGATCCAAGCACACAATTATACAATATAAATACTCTTTCCGAATAAAAATAAATAAATTTATTTAATTAAAATAATAAAGTTGTAATATTTTCTTCAATTATATATATAATAATTTAATAAAAAATACAGATAATTAAAAAAGGATTTTCAAATATAGTTTAAATTCATTTAATGAAAATAATAAAACTAACAAATATGTAAAAGGAGACTGGTTAACTAAAACATATTGTCATGTCACAGAGTATATATCATATAAGGGAGAATTGGTAACAAGAACGCACTATCATCTATGTCACTAGAGATGGCATCCCCTTATTGCCACTATGACTTTTTGGCACAATATAATAGCTAGCAAATTATACTAAATAATTTCAGTTGAGATTCAAATAAGAATAATTTTTGTTAAGATTCAAATAGAGATGAGCCTCATTAACATTGTTAATCTCAATCACTCAAACTATCTATGAATTTTAATATGTCTTTTAATGGTTCATGGGGTTTTGGATAGACATTGATCCGATGCTCTGTTAAGGTACTCGTTGATGTGAAGTCACTAGTTCAATTCCATGTTGTTGCACAAAAAATTGTCACCATGACTTTCTGCAATCAGTGTGAGTCTATCACCACTCATACTTACCTCCTTCGCAAGTCTTAAGCCTCAGTTCTTCATGTCAAGCCTTGAAAATGAGAGAAAGCCCTTAAAAATCTCTAAAACTCTAGGCCCGCACTTTCTCTTAGCCTTTCTTGCGGTATCGCACCCACTGGTCATGTTACCTGCGGACCTGCCCGCTCTGTCTCTAAAGGAATGGGTGCGGACCCCTGTAGAAGTCAACAAGGCGGAAGTTTATTCTTAAAAACTCACTTTGGGTAAATTCTGGAAGCTTCTAGAGGGAATATTGCGGTGACAAGTTCGCTCCTTGGTGGTTCATGCATCCCATTATGAAAGGAGCTAACCCCTTGATGTGAGGAGCTTATCCCTTTGAAGGAGGCCTCTATCCCTTCATTGGTGGCCCTTGTAACTTCCTTCCTCTACACTATAAAATGAGGCATTGGGCTGGTTACTAGGGAGGTTGAAAGCTGAATATTTTTTAGGGTAAATGTTGTTGGAATCTAGACTTCCTAATTTAGCTTAAGAGGAGAGATTACATACCTTTTGATCCTATTGGGAAGAGAGTGAAGCTTTTCAAAGTAAAGGTGATTCTTGTCTGGATCCTAGGAGGAGCTTGTACAACATCAAGGCACCAAGGTTGTAAAGTTCTTCTTATTTTCAAAGATAATACAATCAAGTTTATTTTTCTCAATACGCTGTCTCTTATGGTTTATTTCATGAACTCCTTGATCATCATGATGAATATGATTTATTATATTGGCTATGCAGGTGTTATTTGATGTGTGCTTGGTTGTTTTTGCAGTTTCTCGAAAGGAAACTTGTTCGGACGGCCGAAGCATGGTTGCCACAACTAGCATTGGACTTAAGGTAGGGTCTAAAACACCTCTTGGTTTTTATTTATAAATCACAATATATTTATAGAAAGGTAGATTTGCTTGTTCTGTTCATCACTAGATATCAGTTGATACTAGGGAGATCGGTCTTGTCCGCAAGAACGATTTATCCGGCCGACAAAATGGCGACTCCGCTGGGGAATTGAATTTTGGTTTTTTGCCTTTACTTTTACTTTGACTTGAGAAACTGTTTCTCTGTTTCTGGTTTTTGCTTGATGTGTGTGGGATTGGGTAGGTTTTTAGATTTTGAATTGTTTTTTGTTTTTTCACATTTTTGAGAGAGGACCGCACATGCTGTTTGTAACACAGTGCGGATATCCCCGCACTGTTGCTTTACTACACAGTGAGGTACCGCACTTGGTCATACCAGGGGCCTGTGGACCCTGTCAAATTTTTGAAAAACTTAAAAAGCTTTCGTCCAGTTAGGTTTAGGTTTTATTTACGGTTTTTAGTCTACCCAGATCTGCATGTGTTTTGTCAAAAAGCCTTGTTTATGAGTTTCTTTCAGCGAATTCTTCATCTCATCAATCTCCATTAAGTTAATTGGGTGCTTTGAGTCTCTTTTTTGAGAAATTCTTAATTTGATTTCCTTTGGTCATTACTTGGAGGTTTGCCTCAGTGTTTTTATTTTTTGATCTTTGGAACTCTCACCCATTTTTCTTGACTTGCACTTGATTGGTTCTTAGATTACATTAGAATCATCTTATGTTTGAGAATTCTCTTGCATAGATCACATTTGCATAATTAGAATTCTCATTTTTAGAATATGAATGAAAAATGTGCATAGATTACATTTGCGTACTTTTCAAGTGAATTGTGCATAGATTACAATTGCATAGTTTACATTCTGAAAAATCAATCGTAGATTTAGATCAGCTTTCTTTGATTTGAATTTACATATTTTTATGCTTGTTTTTAACACACAAAAATAAAAATAAAAATTGTTTTGTAATTGATTTGCATTAGTTTTTCTTGATGAAATTAGTGCATTAGAGAATTTGTTATATTTTCTCTTAGTGATCAATTTTATCATTGTTGGAAGTGAATGGAAACTCTCTCCTTACTTTAGCTAGGATTCATCGAATTGAAAAAATTACATTATCATATTCGATTGCATTCAGTTTTAGGTCGGGTCATAACACGATTGGTTTCATATCCATTTACCCTTTTGAGTAATAACAACCAAAATAACACAACGCTTAATTAAAATTCATCTAGTAATTTTCACATTTTTAGGGCTCTTTCCACCAATCTAGCTTAGGCTAGTGTCTTGGAATAGGTTTTAGTTAACTCTCCAAGACAGTAAAACAAACAAGTAGTTGATCTTGCGGTAGGAAAAATTCCAATTGTTGCATGTATGCTCTGGGAAGCTCCTCCTAAAGGAGTCAAGCACGAGATCATATCTGAACCAGTGAGGTAATCAATCCTTCCTCAGTGGGAACGATAGCAGATATACACGTATTAAAAACGGTAAACCTCAGATTGACCATTGTCGATGAGCCTGGGGTCACTTGTTGGTAAACCTTGGATTATGTCAAGGAGCCTTCAAGGGGATTGATCTTTGCTACCCTGCCCTTGCGTGTGTATCGGATCGTAGACTGTTCCCCCAGGTATATTTGTTTCTGTTGGTAACCATAGTGACCATAATCTATAGGATTCTTTCCTAAGGTGACGGTGGAGGGAAGATCCCACTGTACCTGGAGCAGACGTCGACTAGACTCACTTGGACTCTCTGGGGGGGTCTCTTCACTCGAGATGGTTTTGTGAAGAAACTTGTGCCAGTCTGTTTCATTAAGTAGGTTGTTGGGGTAACTGTTCCAACCGCCCTTTCTGTATTAAATTTCTACTAAGTTGGATTTCATCACCAACTAGTGCTTTTAGTACGGGAAATTATTGTTTGTGTGTGGTTTGAATCCTAGATTTGATAGCGCGTGTTAATTTGTTTGTTTTTACTTTTCGAGACCATAGGTGTGAATTGTGAATTTTAATTGTTAGGTGTGAATTGTGAATTATTAATTTTAGTTTTAAATTGTTAATAAAATTCACTGAAGTTGAATATAATGGCAACTGTTCCGGAATTTACCAACCAAGGAACCCGTCTTAACGAGGATCCTAGTACTTTTCCTTGCTTTGAAAATGTTGGTCCTCCTTATATGGCTACCTTGTCATTACCTGGATTTACAATAGGTTTACCGATATGGTTATTTTCAACCGAATGCTTCACCTCAACAGAGTTCACCATCTCAACATCACCAACCTTCTGTTGACCCTTTACCTTCTTTGCCTAATATTTCTTCCTCCATTTCTTCCTCTTCGCTTGGTAAAATCCTTGACGCTAATAACCAGGTGGCTAAGAAGAAGAAGAAAGGGAAGAAGAAGAAGAAGAAGAAGCAAGATAAGAAAGAAGTCAACCAACCAACCATGGCTGCAAGTGTTAGTTGTGTTGAGGAAACCTCCAACATGCATCATAAACCCAAATACCCTTGCAAGCTTTGTAAGGGTGACCACATCCTTATCAAATGTCCTCGTATTCCAAAGGTCTTGGAAGTATGGTCAGAAAAATCTCATCAACTTTCCATTGATCCATCAACCAGTGATAGTCAAGTTCCTAGGAAAAAGGGTAAAGTTAGGTTTCCTTGTAAGTTATGCAAAGGGAGTCATCAAACTCACATTTGCCCTCACATGGATGAAGCCTCAAAATTGTTGGAAAACCTTACAGTTCCACAGCAAAAATTTCCAACTAGTTACTGTAAACTTTCTCCCAACCTACCGTCAACTGACGGAGTCATTGATCTAATTTCAAGTACAGTCGATCCCACTCTTCCATTAGAGAGTGAAACTCATATCACTCAGGTTGATGATCCATTAGTTGATCAAGTGGTCAATTCAATTTCACATTTGGTCGATCCCACTCTCCCTTTAGAGAGTGAACTTCATACCGCTCAGGTTCTTCTTGTTACATCAGATTCTTCTATGCCGGGGGGCATTTCACCTGTTTCTACAGAACCCCCTCCAAGTACTGAGGTCTTTTCCTTTGATTGGAATAGACTGACAGAACCTCGTCTTCCTTCCTCCATCCCTTTCCAAATCATTGTCAAGGCTAGTGGTAGGGACATACACCGCACACAGGTAGATGAAGGTGCTTCTGTTAGTATTTTATCCTCAACTGCTTGGAAAGCTTTGGGTTCCCCTCAGCTTGTGCCTATTACGCAGAATCTAAAAGCTTTTAACAGAACCATTAGTGAACCTTTAGGGATCCTTCCTAAGTTTTCTATTACCTTGGAAGGTAAAACTATCTGTATTGATCTTATGGTAGTTCGAGGTCCCTTGGATTTCAATTTACTACTTGGGCAAGACTATGTTTATGCAATGAAAGCTGTCGTATCGACACTCTTTCGCGTGATGTCTTTCCCTCACAATGGAAATATTGTGACTGTAGACCAGCTTTCATTCCCTAGTCTTGTTTCAACTACCAATAATATGACACCCCTAAATGTTCCTGATTCTATAGTGGTATCTACCCCGCCACGGGTTAATTATGTGGCAACTGGTCCCATGTTTTCAGTTACCAATGTAAGTGAGCCTCTCACTGTTTGCTCATCTTCCTTTGATTTAGATCTGGTAATTAACATGGAAAACTCTATGGGAGTACTTGAACGCGATGTTCTTATCCCTTTTGAGTCCCTTGACATGTGTTCCTTCCAGAGAACTATTCTTCCTTCTAATGAAGACCTCTTGGAAGCCATGATCAAGGTGTGTCCATTGACATGTCTTTCTTCCAGTTGGAAGCCATGATCAATGTTTGCGAGGAAAGTTCCTTTTACTGTGTTAACGTCGTTAAAAAATGAATCAGTGAGTGTGAGGATAGTTTGTTCCTGTATCAACCTCGTTAAAAAATGAAACTGGATGTTCAGAGGATAGTTCCTGTTACTGAGTCAACCTCATTAAAAAATGAATCAAGTATGAGGACAGCTCTTTTCCTGTGTCAACCTCGTTAAAAAATGAATCAGTTAGTTTGAGGACAGTTCTTTTCCTGTGTCAACCTCGTTAAAAAATGAATCAGTTGGTCGAGGATAGTTTTTTCCTGTATCAACCTCATTAAAAAATGAAACAGGTTGTCGCGAGGATAGTTCCTTTTCCTGTGCCAACCTCATTAAAAAATGAAACAGGTGTCCGTGAGGACAGTTCTTTTCCTGTGTCAACCTCGTTAAAAAATGAATCAGTTGGTCGAGGAAAGTTCCTTTTACTGTTTCGACCTCGTTAAAAAATGAATTAGTGAGTATGAGGACAGTTCTTTTCCTATGTCAACCTCGTTAAAAAATGAATCAGGTATGAGAACAGTTCTTTTCCTGTGTCAACCTCATTAAAAAAAATGAATCAGTAGGTTATATAGGTAGATTGTAGAGAGTAGACACGAGGATAGTTTGTTCATGTCTCAACCTCGTTAAAAAATGAAACAAGGAGTCATGAGCATAGTTCCTTGTCTTGTGTCAAGCTCGTTAAAAAATGAAACAAGGAGTCATAGGTTATATAGGTAGATTGTAGAGAGTAGACACGAGGATAGTTTTTTCCTGTCTCAACCTCGTTAAAAAAAAATGAAACAAGGAGTCATGAGCATAGTTCCTTGTCTTGGGTCAAGCTCGTTAAAAAATGAAACAAGGAGTCATAGGTTATATAGGTAGATTGTAGAAACTGGATGTTGCGAGGATAGTTTTGTTCCCGTATCAACCTCGTTAAAAAATGAAACTGGATGTCGCGAGGATAGTTTTGTTCCCATCTCAACCTCGTTAAAAAATGAAACTGGATGTCACGAGGATAGTTTGTTCTTGTCTCAACCTCGTTAAAAAATGAAACTAGGAATCATGAGCATAGTTCCTTGTCTTGTGTCAAGCTCGTTAAAAAATGAAACAAGGAGTCTTGAGCATATTTCCTTGTCTTGTGTCAAGCTAGTTAAAAAATGAATCAAGGATTTTAGAGCATAGTCCCTTGTCTTGTGTCAAGCTCGTTTGAAAAATGAAACAAGGGTCTTGAGGATAGTTCTTTTCCTGTGTAAACCTCATTAAAAAATGAAACAACTCCCTTTTCAAGATCTTGAAAGTAAACCTTCATTTCATCCACCTGGTTGAATGCAATGAAGCTTGGGGGGCATGTAGCTCGATTTGCGTCATTATGCTGGGGGCATGCGAACTTATAACAAGCATAGTTTTTCGTTTCAAGCTTGTGTAAACATGAAACCGAATCCAAGCAGAGTTCTCTATGGTTCAAGCTTGTGTAAAAATGAACCCATACCCGTTTTACATTTCGTGATTGTCGTCTTTATCCGCTAAATTATATTAGATGAGCCTTGGTTGTTTTCATCCCATCGCCACCATCTCTTTGGCTGATCATATGCTTTCACTTGATTGTTTACCCTTCCTGAGGGACCACATCTATGAGTGGTTTTATTAGCCAGCCTCTTAACCATTACATGTTTTGAGCAGTTCCTCCATCGTCGAAACTAGTTGCTACCCTTTATACCACTCGTTCCTCTATGACAAGTCCTCTTTAAGCTCTTTTCTGACTCGTAAAATATGAAAATATTGCCGAGTTTTTCTTTTTAAACTCATTAAAACGGAATTAAAAGGACGGTCCACTTACAACTCTTTTCTGACCGCATAAACATGAAAAGATTTCCAGACTTTTGTCGTTTCAAGTTCGATATTGGTTATAAAACGACGTGTCTTTGATCGCTTTTTTACTTTTTCAGATCAGGGCCACTAATTATGAAAAGTACTGTATCAGAGCAGTTTAGTTAGTTTTCTAGTTACTTTTAATCTGAGTATGGGAATGCCTACCTCAGCGATGATATGTTCACATATATATATTTTGTATTGAATGTTTTTACAGGTTCTAACCAGGCTCTCCACTGGATGATCCTCGAAATGATAAATACTTCACTCTTCTTAGATGAAAAATACTATCCCCATCTATTACAGACTTCGCACTTTAGGGGGCAATCTGTTGCACAAAAAATTATCACCATGACTTTCTACAATCAGTGTGAGTCTATCACCACTCATACTTACCTCCTTTGCAAGTCTTAAGCCTCATTTCTTCATGTCAAGCCTTGAAAATGAGAGAAAGCCCTTAAAAATCTCTAAAACTCTTGGCCTGCACTTTCTCTTAGCTTTTCCTACGGTACAGCACCCACTGGTCATGTTACCTGCGGACCTACCCGCTCTGTCTCTAAAGGAATGGGTGCGGACCCCTGTAGAAGTCAAAAAGGTGGAAGTTTGTTCTTAAAAACTCACTTTGGGTAAATTCTGGAAGCTTCTAGAGGGAATATTGCGGTGGCAAGTTTTCTCCTTGGTGGTTCATGCATCCCATTATGAAAGGAGCTAACCCCATGATGTGAGGAGCTTATCCCTTTGAAGGAGGCCTCTATCCCTTCATTGGTGGCCCTTGTAACTTCCT
This sequence comes from Pinus tabuliformis, assembly GCA_031772625.1. NCBI lineage: Eukaryota > Viridiplantae > Streptophyta > Pinopsida > Pinales > Pinaceae > Pinus > Pinus tabuliformis. The sequence goes on along the minus strand of CM062805.1, from coordinate 1,184,977,206 downwards.
TCCTCTGCATTATAAAATGAGGCATTGGGTTGGTTACTAGGGAGGTTGAAAGCTAAATATTTTTGAGGGTAAATGTTGTTGGAAACTAGACTTCCTAATTGAGCTTGAGAGGAGAGATTACATACCTTTTGATCCTATTGGGAAGAGAGTGAAGCTTGTCAAAGTAGAGGTGGTTCTTGTCTAGATCTTGGGAGGAGCTTGTACAACATCAAGACACCAAGGTTGTAAAGTTCTTCTTATTTTCAAAGATAATACAATCAAGTTTATTTTTCTCAATAAGTTGTCTCTTATGGTTTATTTCATGAACTCCTTGATCATCCTGATGAATATGACTTATTATATTGGCTATGTAGGTGTTATTTGATGTGTGTTTGGTTGTGTTTGAAGGTTCTCAAAAGGAAACTTGTTCGGACAAGACCGATCTCCCTAGTATCAACTGATATCTAGCGACAAACAGAACAAGCAAATCTATCTTTCTCTAAATATATTGTGATTTATTAATAAAAACCAAGAGGTGTTTTAGACCCTACCTTAAGTCCAATGCTAGTTGTGGCAGCCACGCTTCGACCGTCCGAACAAGTTTCCTTTTGAGAACCTGCAAACACAACCAAGCACACATCAAATAACACCTGCATAGCCAATATAATAAATCATATTCATCATGATGATCAAGGAGTTCATGAAATAAACCATAGAAGACAACTTATTGAGAAAAATAAACTTGATTTTATTATCTTTGAAAATAAGAAGAACTTTACAATCTTGGTGTCTTGATGTTGTACAAGCTCCTCCCAAGATCCAGACAAGAATCACCTCTACTTTGACAAGCTTCACTCTCTTCCCAATAGGATCAAAAGGTATGTAATCTCTCCTCTCAAGCTCAATTAGGAATTCTAAATTCCAACAGCATTTACCCTCAAAAATATTCAGCTTTCAACCTCCCTAGTAACCAGCCCAATGCCTCATTTTATAGTGCAATGGAAGGAGGTTACAAGGGCCACCAATGAAGGGATAGAGACCTCCTTCAAAGGGGTAAGCTCCTCACATCAAGGGGTTATCTCCTTTCATAATGGGATGCATGAACCACCAAGGAGCGAACTTGCCACCACAATATTCCCTCTAGAAGCTTCCAGAATTTACCCAAAGTGAGTTTTTAAGAATAAACTTCCACCTTTTTGACTTCTACAGGGGACCGCACCCATTCCTTTAGAGACAGAGTGGGCAGGTCCGCAGGGAACATGACCAGTGGGTGCGGTACCGCAGGCAAGGCTAAGAGAAAGTGTGGGCCCAGAGTTTTAGAGATTTTAAAGGGATTTCTCTCATTTTCAAGGCTTGACATGAAGAACTGAGGCTTAAGACTTGCAAAGGAGGTAAGTATGAGTGGTTATAGACTCACACTGATTGTAAAAAGTCATGGTGACAATTTTTTGTGCAACAGATTTCCCCCTAAAGTGCGAAGTCTGTAATAGATGAGGATAATATTTTTTCATCTAAGAAGAGTGAAGTACTTTATCATTTCGAGGATCATCCAGTGGAGAGCCTGGTTGGAACCTGTAAAAACATTCAATACAAAATATATATATGTGAACATATCATCGCTGAGGTAGGCATTCCCATACTCAGATTAAAACTAACTAGAAAACTAACTAAACTGCTCTGATACAGGAATGATTTTGTAATACATCACAAGTAGAAACATATGTAGACACAGTATGGGCACAACCATCTGTTTATGAATAGTCCACTATATAATGAATAACAAAACTCCTCGCAACCTGGATGGTGGAAACTAGATCTAGTGTCTTGATTTCTTCTTCCCGAAATAGTACGATTCTATCCATGTGAATGAATGTGTCAAAGTCGAACATGGTAGAAACCACTTGATTACCAGTCAATGATGTAAACTGTTAACAAGTGTGAGAGAAACCACCAGTAATGTCAATGGCTCTCAAAGTACTCAGTACAATCCATGAAATGTGAATAGATGAGTTGATGTCGAACACGTCACGGAATCCTTTGATCAAAGGTCAATGATGCAACCTGTCGTCGAAGGCGAGAAACCTGCCATTGAGGCATGCAGATTCCAAGGTACTAACGATTTCTAGATCATCTTTCTAGATAATGAGCTGAAGTCGATAGAAAGCGATCCATCGTAGGCAAGCCCACAACACGAAATCATAGATCAAGTTTGAAGAAATATATTTGCAAGGATTAACGCAGGGATGGTCAAGATGGATGACATATATTTTGCAGTTGAATGGTTTATTTGCACTGACCTCTTGAACACATAACGACACTGCAGATGGTTTGGTGACAATTGGCCCAAAGCTAATACCCAGAAACTGGCCGAAGACTTTCAATATGGTTTGATTAATTGTTAGGAAAAGGATTTCCCAACCCAGGTGAACAAAAAGTGTCGTGTTCAAGAGTGGTTGAATGCTTTTCTGAGACACAAAGTATAACAATCAGGTTCATTTTTCTCTCTTTTCCCCCACCATTTCTGGCAAGTAACTCTTTATTTTTTACAAGCTTGAGGAGGATAACATTTTCTTGATTATAAGCTCATCCTTCGGATGAGTCCAACTTAGTTTAATTCGAACCCTAAGAAGGAGTGGTCCGTTCCTGTTTGTAATTGAACAGGTCCTTTACTGTGAAATTTTAACGAGCCCAGTATAGGAGAAACTCAGTGTTTTTCAATTTTAGGGAGTCTGAAGAAAAACTTAAAAAAACTCCATGGTTGTCATTTTTCGTAAATTTGTGTCTCCCAAGCCCAAAAAAGTATAAAATAATACTTGAGAGGACCACTTGATCATTACGACCAAGGAGTACTTTTCGTATTTAGTGGCCTTGATCTGAAAAAGTAAAAAAGTGATCAAAGTCACGTCGTTTTATTACCAGTATCGAACTTGAAATGACAAAAGTCTGACAATCTTTTCATGTTTATACGGTCAGAAAAAGAGCTGTAAGTGGACCGTCTTTTTAATTCCATTTTAACGAGTTTAAAAAGAGAATACTTGGCAATCTTTTCATATTTTAGGAGTCAGAAAAGAGCTTAAAGATGACTCTAATGTTTTTTGTTGAAAATGATCAATTTCACCTGAACAATCCGAAATCCTGCACAAAAACTCAAACATTACTCATACTTGTTTGAAATAAATAAAAATGCATCAACAGTTACCTTTTCAAAGTGGAAAATAAACAAATTAAAAATTCATTTATTCAATAAAGTTTATAAAAAGGGCTTTTGTAAATTCATTTTTACTGTGATTGTGGAGTGAGAAAAAGAGCTTCTGGGTAAGAAACTTCCCGTGAAGACTGCGGAAAATCCGTCCGTTGGAATCGAGATCCGTCACCTCCAGGTAATCCACATCACTTTAATCTTGCATTTCAACCATTTCAAATTTGTTTTTAGGTTTTTATTTGATTTTTTGAAGAGAAATTAGGTTAAAAGACTGCGCGCGGGGGTCCGCAGGCGCAGCATGCGGAACCTACGGACCCCGACTTTTTCTCAATGGGGAAAAAGCCAGGGGCCCGCACCTGCTGTTAAGGCAGAGTGCGGACCTACGCACTGTCTCTAACTTAGAGAGTGCGGACCCCGCGAGCTAGGTTTTATAACTTAAATTTCTCAAATTTTGCCCAAAAACTTTGAACCAAGATGTTCTAAATCCGCTTTTCTTTCAATGTAGGTCATATACAATGCTCAGTTGGTGGGAACGGGAGCACGAAGACGTGGATGCTGCCACACTAAATCATCAACCCTCAATAGATGCATTGAGGGCGTGCGGGCTATATAAATTCTGGGCCATACCTGGCATGAGGGCCCAGGTAGACTTCTTGTAGTGGCTGGTGAATAGATGGAATATACAGGACCAGTGTTTCATTATTGGTGGCCACCAGCTCGAAATGGAGCCAGAGGACATTTACTTCTTGACTGGTTTGCCCAAGAGAGGTGAACGATTGTCTCTATTCCGGACTAGGCCAGGTGGCCAGTCTGTCGATAGTCTCCGGCTAGAGCTTTGTAATGACCAAACCAGGGACAAATGGATTGATATCAAAACCATCTCCCGTCTTGAACTCGAAGTGAATGCATTTACTGTCACCAGACTCTGCGGAAGCGTAGCACTGCACGTAGCCACTGGATCCCAAATGTGTATGGCAGTAGACTGTTTTCGAGGCACCATCTTCAACTGGTGCGAAGTTGTGTTGGCTAATTTAAAAGGCCAACTGACTAGAGCAAAGAACGGACAACTAAAGAACTTGGGTTATGGTTTCTTAGTTGTGAGCTTTGGTCTAGAGAGGGTCCCAATTTTGGTCCTACAACATCTTTCCGTTGAGGCTGGACTTCCCCGAGAGCCCAAGCTGATGCGTTGGGTTGCAGTTATGGCCCGTCATCCTGAGGAGGGTTCAGAGGTTGTTCGATTTCCTCTAGAGTATTTTCATTGATTGGAGAACCAAGTTTTCACTATTCAGGACTTTCCTTATGCTGGGATAGATTATCGTGGTGACCCAGACATGGCTCTTCCACCAGGAGAGCAATGGGATGACTCAGGTAAAATCATTTTCAATATTTTCTATTTAATTAATTTTTATTAATTTTTATTTTTTTAAATCATCCAAAACTGATAGTAAAAAGTTTCAAATGCAGATGTGGGTCCATGGCGACCAGCCACTCTCCGGCCCTATGAGAGGAGACACCCAGCTGCAGCAGTACCGGCCCCACGGGACGAATCTACAGAGACCCTGACCGAGTTGGAGAACCATCTAGAGCGTTTGACAACAGACATTCCAGAGACTATTATAGATGATATTCCTCTTTGGTTATAGCGTTATGTGATTAGGGTCCCAGGATCTTTCAGGAGGTTCTTTTGTAGGGTGGCCCGAGCAGTGGTTTCTTATCGTGATCATCACCAGTGATAGGATGATCGCCTTTTGTAGACTCATATGAAATTTTTGCTTTTTGTACTATCATTTTTGTCGATCATAAGGTGTTTTTCAACCTATGATCGAAGACGATTTATATTTGACACACTCTATGCTATATCACTATTACTGGCTTATCTTGTAAAACATGTTATGAAATGTTTTTAAATTTACTGTTTGATTATTGCAAATTTCTACTTAACATTCAAGAAGCAATTGCATCTGCTAATGTATTTAAATATCTTGGAATATGTTGATATTCAATATAGTCAAATTCACATTCCAAGAGACGAACTCTTAAAAATAATATTAATAACACTAGATTTCTAATGGCGTAAACTCTATTAAGCTGCAATACAACGAGTTCAGAATCTAACCTCACAATAAAACTCTAAATCCCAAATGAGATGGACTTAGATAATAAACCAGAAGGCGATACGTTAGGAGGAGGAAAGGAAAAAGTTCCTAGTAAACCAGAATCCTTAACCAATCCTACCCCAACATCCTTATAAGGGATAGTCGCTTTGCCGACATGCTGGATACTTTCAGAAGAGGCAGGGTTGGATGAAAAATATGTAAGCTATTCGATGGTTACGATCTTTCCATTATGAGGAAACTTTATAAGCCAAAAGACCGATGAAATAACAACAGTCATAGCGTAAGACCAACTACGACCCAAGAGAAGGTTGTAATCCAGAGGGGCATCAACCACTTCCACATCTAGATTAACAGTTTTTCCTTCAACCCCTATAGGTAAATCCTGTAGAATGCCATAAGGATGGAACCCACAGCCATCAAAGGCCTTTAGAATCGTCGAGGATTGATTGAGCGTAGGAGAACCAAGCGATCTCCAACACTGGATCGACATAATACACGTTGAAGCTCCCTCATCAATCACAGTCCTAAAGCAAGCTCTGTTTTTTACTAACACTGGAATCTGGAAATCCATTTGATGAGGTAAACGAGGTGTACAATTTTCTAAATCTAAGATTATAAGGTTCGAGTCCTGAATATCAACAGCTCCTATAGCCGACAATAGCAATTTACGTTGTGCTGGGCATGATTGCAGCACCTCCAAAGCCGACATTGCTGAAGGGGAGATAGCTAAGTCTTCAACAATGTTATAGTTCTGAGCAGCTCTCACATGCAGATTGAAAGCTGACTTCCGAAGTATACCTTTAGCAGGCGGTTTGATTACTAAGTCTAGGTTAGGTTTCTCGATCTGTAGCGGATCGGAACCAGGAGTTGAGGTTGATGGATTTGAGCTAGAAGATTCTGCTTCCTTCCCACCAACAGGACTTTTACTGCCATAATCTTGTGATCGCGTCACAATCCTAACATGGGACATCATCATTATGGGTTCCTCCGAGGCATTTGAGGAAGAACCGATCATCTTACTGTCTTGACTAGGGAAAGGATCCTTCAAGACAGCAGGTATTTGAGAACCTTTGATGATTTTCGCAACCTCAGCGCGATGAGGGCAGTCTCTTGTAAAATGCTCTTCTTCACAAATGAGACAAGGATAACGAGGTTTACGTTTCTTGTCAGTAGATTCCGTTTTATCTGATTTCTCTTTCGAATTTTGCTTATTTTTCTTCTTCCCTTTCTTTTTACCGCCGGATTTTGATTTGGCCGTAGATGATTCTACGACATGAATATCGGCAGGAATTTCTGCAGAAGAATCTCTTGTCGGGGAATCTGATAAAGTTATGATAGGAGAAGAATTCTTGGAAGATTTCTGCTTACTTTTGGTATTAATTGAACCAATCATACCGTCAGAGGCATGAGACCCTGAAGGAGCTACAGTTATTTGATTTTGTTTCGGAAGATTCGGGATTTTCTCGTGTAAATTACTCGACTGCGTATAAACGAGGTCAAGGTACTGAGCTTGAGAAATTACTTGCTCTTCAGTAACAACTCCGGCCTTAGCTACATCCTCAGTGATTTTAGGTAATAATTATTTAACAAACCATTCTGCTAAGATTTGATCCGGAATAAAAACTTTCACTAAACGACATCGACGCCTCCATTCATGAATGTGATCTGAAATGTAAGTGGACGTTGACTATTTTAATGAAGTCAATAATTCCGTGGCATTTTCATATCTAACAGGCAACTAAAAATGAGTTAAGAACGATTTATCTAGCCGACAAAATGGCGACTCCGCTGGGGACTTGAATTTTGGTTTTTTACCTTTACTTTTACTTTGACTTGAGAAACTGTTTCTTTGTTTCTAGTTTTTGCTTGATGTGTGTGCGATTGGGTAGGTTTTTAGATCTTGAATTGTTTTTTTTTTTTCATATTTTTGAGCGAGGACCGCACCTGCTGTGTATTACACAGTGCGGATCTAGCCGCACTGTTTTTGTATTACACAGTGCGGTACCACACCTGGTTATACCAGGGGCCTGCGAACCCTGTCAAATTTTTGAAAAACCTAAAAGCTTTTCATCCAGTTAAGCTTAGGATTTGTTTATGTTGTTTAGCCTCTGCCCAGAACTGCATGTGTCTTGTCAGAAACTATTTGTGAGTAAATTCCATTGGCATTTTGGTTTTAGGTGATTTTCTAGAAACTTTGTGTGTCTGGCTTGATTTTCGTTTGGTCCTTGTAGTAACTCAGAGATTGGAAGCCTAAGAAACCTCAGATTCTCTGGTCTTTTTGGTCTTCTTGATGAGTTTGACTAATGTGTGAAATCTGCCTTTGGTGAGAAATAGATCTCGTTTTCTCTTTGCAAAGTTTTGAATGAACTTGTTGGAAAGTTTCGAATTTCATTTTTAAAAAGAAAACATAAGCTGGTTGTTTTTCGATTAATTTGTTATTCTAAACGAATTAGTCCTTAGTTCGCTGATAACTAAGTACAACATCCTCAAAAATAAATATTTCAAGCTTTTTCTTCAAGTAGGTTTTTAGAAATTGTAGATCTCAAGATTAGATTTTTCATAGTTTTGAATGTTTTCTAGGAATTTTAGAAGCTCTTTTGAAAGAACTTCTTTTTTGTAGTTTTTGATTGTTGGAAAAGAAAAGGATTTTTTCATGAGCATAATTAGTAGTCTCGTTTTGAGTTTTTTGGAAAAGACAAAAAAAAATTCTTGTTAGATATCATTTTTGGGATTCAACTGCGTTAAGTAAGTCATTCACGTATGACCATTTCCACGAGAGCTAGTCGTAAGTGACTAATTTCTCATGATTTGAATAGTTCACTTAGCACTCATTGCATCGGGTGATGCTCACAGGGGTGAAGAAGTGGGATTGAAACTGGTGAAAATAAATCACATAGCGTCAATCATCACTTCCGGGGCTTGCACCCAGTAACCAGGACTTCCCGGGAGGTCACCCATCCCAGATCTCCTCTGGCTCAAGCGCGCTTAACTGTGGAGTTTTCCCCACAATCAAGCCCACTTAGCTTGCTAACCCATTTGCAAAACCTTAGCAAGTATTGTGCCTCATGAACCATTCAAGTAGAGATACCTTCACTCTTTTTGAATTAAGTATAGGGGGTTTACGCAGTGCATTATATTAGATATCATTTTTGGGATTCAACTGCGTTAAGTAAGTCATTCACGTATGACCATTTCCACGAGAGCTAGTCGTAAGTGACTAATTTCTCATGATTTGAATAGTTCACTTAGCACTCATTGCATCGGGTGATGCTCACGGGGGTGAAGAAGTGGGATTGAAACTGGTGAAAATAAATCACATAGCGTCAATCATCACTTCCGGGGCTTGCCCCTGGTAACCAGGACTTCCCGGGAGGTCACCCATCCCAGATCTCCTCTGGCTCAAGCGCGCTTAACTGTGGAGTTTTCCCCACAATCAAGCCCACTTAGCTTGCTACCCCATTTGCAAAACCTTAGCAAGTATTGTGCCTCATGAACCATTCAAGTAGAGATCCCTTCACTCTTTTTGAATTAAGTATAGGGGGTTTACGCAATGCATTATATTAGATATCATTTTTGGGATTCAACTGTGTTAAGTAAGTCATTCACGTATGACCATTTCCACGAGAGCTAGTAGAAAGATTTGTTTTCATAGAATTGTATTCTCAACTCTTTCTTTAGCTAGGGATTCATTGAGGAAAAAGAATTGTTTATCATCTTAGGTGCATTTTTAGTGTTTTGGAGTCGAGTATTCACACCATAAGTTTCATCTCCATACCTTTTGACTTAAGAAACAACCATAAAAATAACGCTTAAAGTAAAATTTGATCTAGTAATCATTTTATTTCTAGGGCTCTTTATCACCAACATAGCTTGGGCTAGGGAGTAATTAACTCTCCAAGATAGTTTAACAAACAAGTAGTTATATCTTGTGGTAGGAGATAAATTCCAATTGTTACATATATGCTCTGGGAAGCTCCTCTTATAGGAGTCAAGCACGAGATCATATCTAAACCAGTGAGGTAATCAATCCTTCCTCATTGGGAACGATAGCAGATATACACGTATTAAAAATGGTAAACCTCGGATTGACCATTGTCGAGGAGCCTGGGGTCACTTGTTGGTAAACCTTGGATTATGTCAAGGAGCCTTCAAGGGGATTGAGCTTTGTTACTTTGCCCTTGCGTGTGTATCGGATCGTAGACTGTTCCCCCAGGTATATTTGTTTCTGTTGGTAACCATAGTGACCATAATCTATAGGATTCTTTCCTAAGGTGACGGTGGAGGGAAGATCCCACTGTACCTGGAGCAGATGTCGACTAGACTCACTTGGACTCTCTGGGGGGTTCTCTTCACTCGAGATGGTTTTGTGAAGAAACTTGTGCCAGTCTGTTTCATTAAGCAGGTTGTCAGGGTAACTGTTCCAACCGCCCTTTCTGTATTAAATTTCTACTAAGTTGGATTTCATCACCAACTAGTGTTTTTAGTACGGGAAGTTACTGTTTGTGTGTGGTTTGACTCCTAGATTTGATAACGCGTGTTAATTTGTTTGTTTTTACTTTTTGAGACCATAGGTGTGAATTGTGAATTTTAATTGTTAGGTGTGAATTGTGAATTGTTAATTTTAGTTTTAAATTGTTAATAAAATTCACTGAAGTTGAATATAATGGCAACTGTTCCGGAATTTACCAACCAAGGAACCCCTCTTAACGAGGATCCTAGTACTTTTCCTTGCTTTGAAAATGTTGGTCCTCCTTATATGGCTACTTTGTCATTACCTGGATTTACAATAGGTTTACCGATATGGTTATTTTCAACTTCGTTGGCCCCAAATACTCCAATTGTTCCACCTCAACCGAATGCTTCACCTCAACAGAGTTCACCATCTCAACATCACCAACCTTCTGTTGACCCTTTACCTTCTTTGCCTAATATTTCTGCTCCATTTCTTCCTCTTCGCTTGGTAAAAGCCTTGACGCTAATAACCAGGTGGCTAAGAAGAAGAAGAAAGGGAATAAGAAGAAGAAGAAGAAGCAAGATAAGAAAGAAGTCAACCAACCAACCATGGCTGTAAGTGTTAGTTGTGTTGAGGAAACCTCCAACATGCATCGTAAACCCAAATACCCTTGCAGGCTTTGTAAGGGTGACCACTTCCTTTTAGACAAAACAAATAATTAATCAAAAATATCTAACAGGGGATAGAAGAAGGTTCCTAGAGTATAATATCCACCACAAATGTGGCTCTCAAATATGGAATCTAATGATGGCTGCCATCCTAATATTACAAGATAAATTCACTTGGATCCTAGGAAAGGGGAAAAAAATAAATTATATTCATATAGCATAATAGGAAACCATGTGTGGATTCCCTCCTGGAGTTTCTATATCTTAAACCATGGCTTCTTCATGCAGGGTTGCCTACTTTTTTTTATATTTCACATTAGAACCAAGAAGGTATTTTTTGTGGATTGAATTTATCTTTCATTCCTCCCCATATTTCACATATGTCCAATGAATTTAATAAATATCTCCCTAGGTGTGCTCCTCTATCAATTCTAAGTAAAGATCAAAGGGGTTGGAGGAGGACCTCATACATAGTGAAAATGGAATATGAATCTGAAATGCCAGTGTCCTTATCAAATACCTAATTATGTGCTAATATTTGGAATCTAGATTGTTGAGAAATGGCAACAAGAAATTCTAGTTTAATTTGTCCTTGAATTAAACTGTGAATTAAGTTCGAATTCTATTCTCATAGAAACTTAAAATATTTAAATTAAGTTTATTAAACTTACTTAACTTAGGAAATTTGAGTTGGAATTCTTTTGGAAGTCATGTATATGTTCTCCATCTTTGTAGGAGTCCAGTATGAGTTAATTGTGAGTTGTAAACTAGAAGACTCGGTTTCATGAGTCAGTTCAATTAAATTAGTTCTCAAATTGATTGAGAGAACTAATATTGAGTTAACAGTTAGTGGTGACACTAATGAACTCCACCAGTGCTACTCTAGTTAACTAAATGTTTACTCATCAAAAACTCATGCATGTCGATTCTGAGAAAGACCCGGTTGAGACTAGAGTGTAGGGACAGTGTACTATTTGTTTTAGATTTTTCTGAGTTGCACTGATAGTGCATGCAATCAAGAACTGATCCTTGAGGGATTGTGCTATTTTTAGAGGTTTCATTTCCCTTTAAATACAAGCTATCCTTTATAGGAATTACACATTGGAATAGAGAGTTGGAGAGCTTGTGAAGAGGCTAATATTTGGCCTTGATCTTGCTTATGAGTTGAATATTGAATTTTCTAAGTGCCAGGATTTTTCTAGAGAGAACAAGCATTGTAATTTCATCTTGATTTTCCAAATTAATACAAAACATATAGTGGGGTTTTGAGTTGTAGCATTCCCTGAATATTTATGGTGTTATGTGACTTTGATTCTCTTCCTCTATTGATTATTTTTTTCTCGATGTTTATGGGCTTCCAATGTAAAGAATAGAAGTATTTTCTTGTCTCTTCCTTTAGCAAATTGCATTATCTTGTGAATCTACAGATTTTTCTACATGGTATCAGAGAAAGATTGTTTTTTGGGCCGAGAGATTGCAGAGAAGATCCAAAAATTTCTGTGAAAATTTTTTAGAAAAAATTTTCATATCTGGATTCCTTGGGAAAAGATACCCAAATTCAAAAAAAAAAAGAAATCGGTCGAATCGGAGTTCGAATGAGAGAGATATCGCTAATTTACAATCAGCTCTCTAAAGGATATTTTGAAGTTTTGAGTTTTGAGGTTACAAGTGAAAGTCGAATTTGCAATACATACTTCAGGATCGGCAAATGGCATTCCAATGGGTTGAGGCTTGAGTATGCCTTGGAAGGAAGATCGAATTTCATAGCCTGGAGGGATAGGATGGAGGTTGTGCTAGACGGAAATGGCTTGAAGGAATTTGTTTAACAAGCAATTCCTAAGCCAGCAACTACTGATGCACAAAACTTGGCTGAGTGGAAGAAGTGTGTGGCAAAGGCAAGGCGGATAATCATTGAAGGAGTTCAAGATCATATTGTCTTGAGTCTCCATGGAAAGGAAACCTTGTATGCTATGTGGAAAACATTGATGGACTTGTATCATAATAATAGTGATAAAATGAAGTTGGCACTGAAGGATAAACTTTGTAAAATCAAGATGCAAAAAGGTGAGACGATTCCAAAGTACTTGACCAAGCTCACTCAATTTCGAGATGAACTTGGAAGTGCTGGAATCACAGTTGTCAGGGAGGATATGGTGAGCCTTTCTCTTCTTGGACTCCCAAAGAGTTGGCATAGTTATCAAGACTTTATAAATGGTCGGGAGAAGCTGCCAGATTGGGAACTACTATGGTCAGATTTGATGCAGGATGAGATCAGGAGGAACACCAGGGATGGCTCTTCATCAAAGAATGATGATGAAGAGAATTGCGCCTTAGCAATTAAGGTGGGGAAGGGGAAAGGTAAAATTTCTCGCTCCAAATCATATTCTTATCATGGAGGTAAGAAGAAGGACATGACGAAAGTTAAATGCTTTCATTGTCACAAGATGGGTCACTTTACTACAAATTATCTATTGAAGAAGTCCAAGGAGAAGTCCTCAAGAGGAAGTGTCTTCAATGATGGGAAGTGTCTGGTACTTAGACAGTGGAGCTTCAATGATGGAAAGTGTCTGGTACTTAGACAATGGAGCTTCAATGATGGGAAGTGTTTGGTACTTAGACAGTGGAGATTCTTTCCACACGAATGGCAAAAAAGAGTTATTCAGTGAACTGGAGGAGAAAGATCTCAAGATGCATATCGAGATGGGTGATGACAATAAGTATAGTGTTACTGGTGTGGGACTATTACTTTTCAAAGGGAGCATGCAGCTCCACTCACCTTGAAGAATGTTATGCATGTACCTGGACTGACGAAGAACTCGGTAGCCGTTTCCATGCTTGAGGATAGAGGCTATGGTGTGATATTTTCAAAAGGAAAGGCGTTCCTTCGACACATAGCCACAGGTCAAGTAACGAAGATAGGGATTCGAGTTCAGAACCTCTATAAGATAGAGGTAGAGGATTGTGTTGCTTTGAGTTTAAAAGTAGAAAAGATGTTGAGCTGAGACATCGGCGAGTTGTGGCACAGGCAATTGGGCCACTTGCATCATGGGGCTTTGAAGATATTGCAACAAATCTCTATCGGTCTTCCCAAAGTTACGCTTGAGCAAGTTGATACATGCAAGGGTTGTACTTTGGTAAAATACACCAATTCTTCCTTTGGAGACAGAGACAGTCAAGCAGAGTCTATTATGGAGAGAGTCCATTCAGATGTGTGTGGACCATTCTCAACAGCATCCATGGCCAAACACAAGTATTATGTTATATTTTTTTATGACTATTCTTGTAAATGTTGGGTATTTATTATGCAGAAAAAGGATCAAACTTTCACAAAGTTTTGTGAGTTCAAAGCATTGGCAGAGAAAGAATCTGGAAAGAAGGTTAAAGCTCTACAGAGTGATAATTATGGTGAGTATCTCTCCAATGAGTTTAATAACTTTTGTGCAAAGCAAGGGATTAAACAAGAGTTGACGGCACCCCATAACCCTCAACAGAATGGGGTTGCCGAGAGGAAGAACAGGAGCATAGTAGGGGTAGGAAGGGCGATGTTGCGTGATCATGACCTACCACTACAATTTTGGGCTAAGGCATGCAACACATCGGTTTATGTTTGAAATCATAGCCCACATCAGATACTTGAGATGAATACACCAGAGGAGGCTTATTCCGCTAAGAGGCCAGATGTTGGTCACTTTAGGATTTTTGGGTCATCAATTTATTGCCATGTGACCAAAGATGCATGGTAGAAGCTTGAGACAACAACAGAGTTGGGGCTCTTTGTGGGGTATACTAATACACCCCACAACAATTGGTTGTACATGTCGACCAGTCGGATGACAGTGGTTCGCAGGGATATCAAGTTTGATGAGGAGAAGGCCATGTGAGTATCCCTTGAGAGGGAGCTTGAGCTACATGCAGATGAGGAGCTTTTAGCTCCTAAGGTTGAGGGGCCTCATATTGATGTGGAGCAACCACATGCAGAGATTTAGAGAGTGGAGACTTCCACTCAGGCAAAGTCTTCCAGAGAGGGAAGAAAGCACACTAGAGAGGCTGAGATATTGTTGGATGATTCACGGGAGAATGTGGGAGCACCCTCTTCTTAGCGCAAACAGAGGAGGTCACCAAAGAGGTACACTAGATACATGGAACTTATGGGTGCATGTGTTGTGATAGAGCCATCTCCCTTTCTGGAAGCAGTGCAGTAGCCATTTGGGTTGATGCGATGGTGGAGGAGTATGACTCCATAGTTCGAAACAGTGTTTGTGATGTGTTCTTGAGACCATAGGACAAGTTAGTTGTGAGCTCTTGTTGGCTTTATAAGGTAAAGCAAGCTGCAGATGGTATTGGGGAGAAGCATAAGGCCAGATTTGTGGCCTGTGGCTTTTCACAGGTAGAGGGGATTGACTATGATGAGATCTTTGCTCTTGTTTCAAGGTACTCGTTAATCAGATCTGTTTTGGCACTATCAGCACAGATGGGTTGGAAGATCCATTAGATGGATGTGAAGACTGCCTTCCTCAATGTTATGAGGGAAGAGGTGTACATAGAGCAACCCAAAGGTTTTGAAACCTTAGACCGTGAGTCGCATGTGTGCTGACTGAAGAGAACGTTGTATGGCTGAAGCAAGCACCCCTTGCTTGGTACACCAGGATAGATAGCTACTTCAATGTGTTGGGCTTCACGAAGAGTGAAGCGAATGCGAAACTGTATCACATAGTGGTGGAAGGTAAGTTGTTGATCATTGTACTTTCTGTAGATGATCTCATACTCACAGGTGATGAAAAGCTCATCAAATGTTGCAAGGAGGACCTTGCAAGGGAGTTTGAGATGAAGGACATGGGGCTCATGCATTACTTTATTGGCATGGAGGTATGGCAGGGAGATGGGGAGTTGTTTGTATATCAAGGCAAGTATGGCAATGAGGTACTTAGGAGATTCCACATGGAGAGCAGTAAACCCATGGAGACTCCTCTAGCTGGTAACTGGAGGAAGGAGGATGCTACTTCAGGGGAAGTAGTGGAAGCTATTGTTTACATGCAGCTTGTGGGTTCACTCATGTACTTGGTGAACACACGACCGGATATGTGCTATGCAGTTAACCAGCTTAGTCAAGTGATGGTTAGGCCTACCAAGCTGTATTGGAAGGCAGCAAAGCATGTATTGAGATACCTCATAGGCACTACTCAATTTTGGTTATGGTACATACGGATAGAGGGAGTGAAGCTTCAAGGCTTCACCGATGCAGATTGGGCAGGGAGTCCATCCGACAGGAAGAGCACATCAGGAGGGATCTTTAGTATTGGGTCAGTGGTAGTTTCTTGGTACAACAGGAAACAAATATCAGTTGCACTCAGTTCAGCAGAGGCAGAGTACATGGCTGCAAGTCAGGAAGCATGTGAGGCTATCTGGATGAGGAAGATCTTGGTTGGTTTGTTTGGTTTGTTTGGTCAACAGATGGATACGGCAATGATTTATTGTGATAATCGAAGTTGTATTAAACTATCTGAAAATCCAATCTTTCATGATCAGCCCAAGCATATTCATATATGGTATCATCATCTCAGAGATTATGTATTGAGGCAGATCATGTTGTTAGATTACATTCCCACGGAGGAGCAAGCTGCTGACATCTTGAAAAAGGCATTGTCAAGATGTAAAGAGTTTCACAGAGACAGGATCGGGGTATTTGATAATCCCTTTCTTGCTGAGAGGGAGTGTTGAGAAATGGCAACAAGAAATTCTAATTTAATTTTTCCTTGAGTTAAACTGTGAATTAAATTCGAATTCTATTCTCATAGCAACTTAAAATAGTTAAATTAAGTTTATTAAACTTACTTAACTTAGGAAATTCGAGTTGGAAGTCTTTTGGAAGTCGTGTATATGTTATCCCTACTTTTTAGGAGTCCAATATGAGTTAATTGTGAGTTGTAAAATAGAAGACTCAGTTTCATGAGTCAGTTCAGTTAAATTAGTTCTCAAACTGATTGAGATAACTAATAGTGAGTTAACAGTCAATGGTGACATTAATGAACTCCACCAGTGCTACTTTAGTTAACTAAATATTTACTCATCAGAAACTCATCCATGTCGATTCTGAGAAAGACCTAGTTGAGACTAGAGTGCACGGACAGTGTACTATTTGTTTTAGATTTTTCTGAGTTGCACTTATAGTGCAAGCAATCAAGAACTGATCCTTGATGGATTGTGTTATTTTTAGAGGCTTTATTTCCCTTTAAACACAAGCTATCCTTCATAGGACTTACACATTGGAATAGAGACTTAGAGAGCTTGTGAAGAGGCTAAGCTTTGGCCTTGAGCTCGCTTATGAGTTGGATTTTTATTTGTTGAGTGTTGGGATTCTTCTAGAGAGAACAAGCATTGTAATTTCATCTTGACTTTTCATATTAATACAAAACAAATAGTGGGGTTTTGAGTTGTGGCTTTCCCTAGGTATTTATTGTGTTATGTGCTTTTGATCCTCTTCCTCTATTGATTATTATTTTCTCGATGTTTATGGGCTTCCGTTGTAAAGAGTAGAAGTAGATTCTTGTCTCTTGCTTTAGCAAATTGATATTTTTTATTGGATTCTATTATATATATATATATATATATATATATATATATATATATATAAATGAAAACCTCCATAAGAGAGGAATGCAAGTTCCATCTTGATATCCTCTTTGCATATCTAACAATGAAAAAACCAATCATTTTTTTCTTGAATGTGTTTTCTCCAAACAATTATGGAAACAGGTCATGAAGAGAATGTTTCATAAAATAGCTAGAATTGATCTCCCAATTGTTTGAATTTTGGCATAAGGAGTATAAATCCTCATTCAAATGGAAACCATTTCTAAGGCATATATGGATGGCCCTCCCAAATTCGTTTGTTGGAAAATTTGTTGAGCAAGAAACAGAATATGTTTTGAAGAAAAAATTCCATTGTCAGGAGTTGTGGTTGAAAGGGTTGTGTCTTTATTAGTGGAACATTTGAAAACCAAAGAGATAAGCCTCTTCAAGCCTAAAATCTTGGATAGACATGAGGATATATGGTTCTCTAAATTTATCTCTTAATCCATTCTCTCCCTCCTCAATCCTGTAGAAATTCTACAAATCTCACTCTAAGACTATGTAGAAAATATGACTATAGATTAACCCGATAATGCGATATAACCAAAGCAAAATACTATAACCTACTTCTACTATCAATTTTCTTTGCAGAAGCTTAAATATTGAGCAAGATCAAGATGAACACATATAACCAGAAGAAGTAGAATCAATGCACATGAAACACAGAAAATATTTAGGGGAAAGCCTCAGCTAAAAACCCCACTATCTGTATTATCATACAAGGTGGAAATACATCAGAATTATACAAAGCCTTAGCTCTCACAGCTCTCCAACTCTTAGTACAATTCTCCTAGATGCTCACAGGCAAACAAGGCTTCTCACAAATCTTCTCCTCTGCCCCCCAAGCCTCATATTTCCTTGTGCAGTTTCTCCTGGGTGATCCAGCTGTTACCAAGTGTAACCCTGATCACTCACACTGATCTCACACCCTGTAAAACTACGCAATCCTCAAGGAACCTTATTCCTTTTGCATGGATGAGTTTCCTTTATAGGAAAACTCATGCAACTGATAGTACAATGTCCCTGTCTTTAATCTCAACTGGGTCTTTCTCTAAAAAGACATGAATGAGTTATTTATGAGAGAATCTTCAATTATTTGGAGTACACTAGTTTGATGCATGCTATTGGGTCCCTATAATACTAGTAATTACCCCATTACTATTGTATTTGCATCCCCTATTAATATTGTTGTGCCCCTATTATCCCCATATTGTTATTACTGTGCCCCATAGAATCCCTCTATTGTTATTTTTGTGGCTTTATATTATTATTGTTAGGTCAGCTGGGTTATATTGTGACTCCTTAGACTCCTATATATAGAAAGGAGGTTTTGTCATTTGAATCATCCAAGAACTGTTCATTTATGTAATGTAAAGGAGGTTTCCCCCTCGAAGAGGCTAAATTCTAAGGCGTTGATCTATCTTTTCTATCTTTTCTTGAGTTGGTTTCATAACATTTGGTATCAGAGCTTTGGATTCTAGGGTTTCGCTGCTCCAAACAGGTCATCGTGGAATTTTCACTATAAAAAAATTTCTGTGACGTTTTAGAAGTTGCAAGAAAAACCCATTTGAGAAGAAATCGCGTTGAACCTCGGGTCCAAATTTCAGATATTTTCGCACTATATTTGCGGAGATATGATCTGAGGAAATTGGTCTTTTTGCAGACTCCTGAATTACATTCCAAACAGGTGACCTGGGGAAAATCGTCATAAATTTCTCTCTGGGGATCGGATTGAAATTTGTAAGAAGGTGAAGAACGAGGACGGATTTTAGTTTCTTGTATGCATTTTTCAAATCCAAAGGTTGAAACAGTGACTCATGGCACGTCGTACAAGTTCACTCTACTGAACTAGTCTATAATCAAGTCATTGTGGGAGATTTCGCATAACTCTTCCTTGGAGAATCCAATTTGGGTTAGATGTGTGGCATTGGAAAGAGGACACAGAGAGCTACTGCAGGTCACAAATTCAGAACTAGATGATTTTAAAGTACAGAGATACATCAGAGGTAATATCGAGCTCCTACAAAGTGAAAAAAGGTGTGTAGATTTTCTTAAATTTTTGTTTAAGCTTGGTTTGAAAATTTATTTTGAAGGAATTCAAAGGGAATAATAGAGAATTATTATCACTAACCGATGCCCTAAGGAAATAAAATGCAAACACCTAGTAAGGAACCCGAAAGCTCTAGCATGACTCATGAAGAAGAGGAAGAAATGCTACATGATATATCAAAATTACAAGAACAAGTGCAACAAATGTCACTGTCACAAAAGCTAACAGAAGCTAAGATAAATGGTTTGGAAGCTAAGATTAATGGCATGGAAGCTAAGATGGAAAACTTGAAGATAGATTTGAACACAAATTTGAAAACAGGCATGGCAGATTTGAAGACAGATTTGACAAATTTTCTACAAGAAATACTTACCAATGGTGAAAAGGTAGTAAAGGAAACTCATGATGCGAACAAAAGAAATGTTAATCATGATTTCTTAGACTCTAATGTGGGATCGAAAACCCACCATATTCCAAAAATTGATATGAGGAATTTTGATGGCAAGGATCCCGCAACATGGATATTACAAATGGAGCAATTTTTCGATCTCAATAATGTGCAAAGCACACAAAAGGTACGTATTGCAACTTTATATTTGGAACCAAATCAGTTTGTATGGTATCAATGGCTTTGCTCTCGTAAACAAATTATCACTTGGCCAATTTTTACAGAAGAATTGATAGCACATCATGAGGATACAAAAAGAAACACTTTTTTTAGCCAATCGATAAGTCTCAAACAAAAGGGTTCAATAATGGAGCACATTGAGGAGTTCCAAAAATTGAACATAAGGGTAAAAGATATTCCAGAGGACATAGGATTGATGTGTTCATAGGGACTTTAAAGGATAATATCCAACATGATGTTCGCCATTGGGAACCTGATTCATTAGAGAAGGCATTCAGGTTAGCAAGAAAAATGGAAAGCAAAATTATGGCAACCAGGAAGCATACCACTCACAACTATAAAGATGGAAGTGTGGTTGCTCCTAGTCTTCCACGACCTATAAGGTTGACACCACAACAATTGGAAGAAAAAAGAGCAAAAGGGCTTTGTTACAATTTTGATAGTAAATACACTAAAGGTCATAAGTGTGCTGAGAAGAAATTATTCTACATAGATTGTGAAGAGGAAGAAGAAAAGGAGCAAGAAAGGTCAAAAGAAAAGGATATACTCCAGGAACAAAGCCTAGATAAAGAAGAAATGAATCTGACCATATCTTGTAATGCATTGACGGGAATTACCACTCCTCAAACCATCAAGATAGAAGGACAAATCAAGAAGAAAAAGGTACTAGTGTTGATTGATTCAGGAAGTACCCACAATTTTATTCATTGTAAGGTAGCAAAAGAATTGAATTGCTTCTTATACCCAGCACCAGAGTGTCAAGTGATGGTTGCAAATGGAGGAACAATAAATTGCTCTGGAAAGTGCCATAATATCAAGGTATTGATGGGAGAATATGTATTGACTAGCCCAATTCTTTCCGTTCAATGGGAGGTGCTGATGTTGTACTAGGAGTACAATGGCTACAATCCTTGGGTACAATAGCTTTCAATTTTCAAGAACTTTTCATGAAATTTCCGTGGAAGGAAAGGAAGTTGAATTAAGGGGTATTGCAGGGAAACCAGGAAAGATAATTAGCTCTAATGATATGACAAAGCTTCTAAAAAAGGAACAAAGGGGTGTAATTGCACAATTATGTTCGCTAGATGTTTCCACATTGCAATCATCTATTTCTCCAGATCTCCAAAAAGGCTTGGAAAATCATTCCAAGGTATTTGAGACTCCCAAAGGTCTCCCACCTATTCGTGATCATGATCATGCTATTCATTTGATTCCAGGAAGTGTTCCTCCAAACATCAGGCCGTACAGATATCCCTATGCCCAAAAGAGTGAAATTGAACGTATGGTTGCAGAAATGCTAGAGGCTAGTATAATTCAACCAAGTCAAAGTTCTTTCTCTACTCCAGTAGTATTAGTGCACAAGAAGGATGGATCATGGCGCATGTGTCCGGATTATAGGGAGCTCAACAAGCTCACTATTAAATATAAGTTTCCCATTCCCGTCATTGATGAATTACTGGATGAATTGCATGGATCAATTTACTTCACCAAGTTGGATCTTCGTTTAGGATATCATCAAATCCGAATGAAGACTGAAGACATTCCAAAAACAGCATTTAGAACTCATGAGGGTCATTATGAATTTTTGGCCTTACCAATGCACCTTCAACATTTCAAGGTTTGATGAATTCCATTTTCAAACCATTCCTTAGAAAATTTTTGTTAGTATTTTTTGATGATATACTAATCTACAACAAGTCTTAGAAGGATCATGTTGAACATGTTGACAGGGTGCTACAACTATTGGAGGAGAAACAATTATATGCAAAAAGATCCAAATGTTTCTTTGGAGTACAAGAGGTGGAATATCTGGGTACTCATGAAGGAGTTAAGGTAGACCCTAGCAAAATTAAAGCCATTAAGGAATGAAAAATCCCCACATCCATAAAACATCTACAAGGATTTCTCGGGTTGACAGGGTATTATCGCAAGTTTGTTAATAATTATGGGAGAATAGCAGCACCTCTAACAACATTATTGAAGAAAGATGCATTTTCATGGACTCCAGAAGCAACAAAGGCCTTCGAACATCTTAAAGAGGCAATGTGCCAAGCATCGGTCTTAGCTAAACAGGACTTCACAAAAACCTTTATTGTGGAATGCGATGCTTCAGGAAATGGAATTGGTGCTATTTTAGTGCAAGATGAAAGACCCATTTCTTTTGAAAGTCATCCAATCAAGGGAAAGTTTTTACACAAAGCTATTTATGAGAAGGAAATGTTGGCAATACTCCATGCACTTAAGAAATGGCGACCCTACCTAATGGGAAGACACTTCAAGGTAAAAACGGATCATGATAGCCTTAAATACTTTTTAGAACAAAGATTATCCTTTGAAGAGAAACAAAAGTGGGTCACAAAGATGTTGGGTTATGACTTTGAAATCATCTACAAAAAAGGGAAGCAAAATGTGGTGGCAGATGCACTCTCAAGAAAGGATGAGGATGTGGAAGCATTGTTGTGCACCATTTCTATTATCCAACCAGATTGGATAAACGAAGCAAGGGAGGAATGGAAGAATGACGAAGAAGTGTGGGCACTTATTCGAAAGTTACAACAAGATTCCAGTACGTCTGATACATTTAGCTGGAAAAATGATTCTTTATGGTACAAAGATCGCTTATACCTCTGTAAGAATTCCCAACTAAAACAAAATATTCTTATGAAATTGCACACTTCTCCCTTAGGAGGGCACTCAGGATTTTTAAAAACTTACCACAGGGTTAAGAAGGAATTTTTTTGGGATGGCCTTAAATTAGATATTCAAAAATTTGTGGCAGAATGTTTGGTTTGCCAACAAAATAAAGTTGAAACAATTAAGACACCGGGTCTATTACAACCTTTATCCATTCCAAGCCAACGTTGGGAGGAGGTTTCAATGGATTTTATCACAAGTTTACCCAAGTCTGAGGGAAAGAGTGTCATCATGGTGGTAGTTGATAGAATTACCAAGTATGCACACTTTTGTGCATTATCACATCCATTTAAAGCTAGTACAGTTTCTACTGCATTTATGGAAACAATTCAAAAGCTACATGGAAACCCAAAGATTATTGTAAGTGACAGAGATCCCATTTTCACTGGAAATTTTTGGACAAAATTATTTTCTTGTCTTGGCACTCAGTTAGCTCATAGCTCATCTTATCATCCTCAATCTGATGGGAAAACTGAGATAGTAAACAAATGTTTGGAAGGATATCTTCATTGCTTTGTATCTGATAAACAGACACAATGGGTCAAATGGTTGCCTCTGGCTGAATGGTGGTATAACACTTCCTTCCATACAGCAACAAAAATGACCCCATTTATGGCACTTTATGGATATCAGCCACCATCCATCACATCATATTTAAGAGAAAATTCTAAGGTTCAAGTAGTGGAACATCACATCGAACATCAACAACAAGTCCTCCAACTCTTAAAGGATAACCTCGTGTTGGCACATAATAGAATGAAACAACAGGCAGGTCAACATCGCAGCGAAAGAAGTTTTGATGTAGGTGATTGGGTATTCCTACCGCTACAACCATATAAGCAAATGTCCCTCAAGCAATCTAAGAAGGATAATAAATTATCACCAAATTATTATGGTCCATACAAGGTGTTGCAAAAGATTGGTACTATGGCATACAAATTGGAGCTTCCTACAGCTTCTCGATTGCACCCAATTTTCCATGTTTCATGTTTAAAGAAGGTTATAGGCGACAAGCTCCCAGTTCAAACAATATTGCCAGAACTTGACGAGGAAGGAAAAATTATATTGGAATCAGAAGCATCAATTTCAGAGTATCTTATCAAGTGGAAGAACTTATCCGCTGAATATTCCACATGGGAGGATGAGAATTTTATACAGAAGCATCCAAAACTACTCAAGTGTTGAGAACAACACTTTTTTTGAAGGAGAGGGGCATGTTGGGTCCCTATAATACTAGTAATTACCCCATTACTATTGTAGTTGCATCCCCTATTAATATTGTTGTGCCCCTATTATCCCCATATTGTTATTACTGTGCCCCATAGAATCCCTCTATTGTTATTTTTGTGGCTTTATATTATTATTGTTAGGTCGGCTGGGTTATATTGTGACTCCTTAGACTCCTATATATAGAAAGGAGGTTTTTTCATTTGAATCATCTAAGAATTGTTCATTTATGTAATGTAAAGGAGGTTGCCCCCTCGAAGAGGCTAAATTCTAAGGTGTTGATCTATCTTTTCTATATTTTCTTGAGCTGGTTTCATAACACATGCATGCATTAACTGACTGAACTCACAATTAGTTCCTCAAACTGTTTGGAACTAATTTAACTGGACTTAACTCAGTTAAATGAGCTAAATAATTACAACTCAAATATAATTCATCCTTATCTCCTTAATTAAGGGATAATCTCCTTAATTTAAGGAATAACTGTTGCATGACCTCACAAAGACTTCTAGCTTGAATTTCTTGAACTAATTAATCCATAATGAATAAATTAATTATTTTTCAAGCAGCTAGTGAGACTAAATTCGAATTTAAATTCAAGGACAAATTAAAATTGGAATATTTTGAATGTTATTTTTAGAATTTCTTGTTGCTAATCTCAACACTCCCTCTCAACAAGAAAGGAATTCAACTCGATCCTGATCCTGAACCTTTGGAATGGTATGCATGCAACACTTCTCTCTAGTGTTGTTGCTTCAGAAACTCCAGAAACAAAAAACATCCAACAGGAATCAGTATGATGCATTTGTCGTCAATGTCTCTGACTGTTATTTCCTTTGTCAATTGAACACTTTGCGCTTCTGCTGACTCTTCCTTTCTACATTGTTGTTAATCATTCTCTGCACTCTTCAGTGTCTAACTATTCTAGCCTCTGTCACTTTGATCTCTGACTGCATCAATCCCACTGATTCCTCCCGTAGCAAGGTATGATCCATGAGATAAAACCTCTCAATGGACCCTGCCCAATTTCAACCTTCTTGGGACTATCACTTCACATCACCCCACCTCACACTTGGAAGTATGGCTGCATGTGATCCCTCTACCCACTTGGCTCGAAATTTCCCCCTATTGGAGGTCTCTGCATGAGTGGATGCCTCCACTCGGTCTCCTCTCAGCATCTCCAATTGTGGCTCCTCCACAATTGTCTGAGACTTCTTCTGGGGCTGCATGTTGAGGGGTAATTTACTCTCCCTCTCAACCACCAAGTCTCTAACATTTTCCTTGCTCCTTAAGGCTTCGCATGCATCTTGAACCTCAAGAGCATACAGGTTATTAACTCGTGAACCGATATGTTTCACCTATCTGGTGGTGATGTGTCTAAGGAAAACCTTTCCCTTACTGACGACAACATCGTAGCCTTTGTCCTCCAACATCGTGATTGATACCAAATTCTTCTTCAGTCTAGGCACATACTTCACATCTTTCAAGGTCATAGGAGCTCCATACCTCCTATGAAAAGCAACCGTGCCCACTCCTGAAACACTATACCTTTCATCGTCGCCCATCTCTATGTGCATCTTGAGGTCTTTCTCCTCCAAGGTACCGAATAAACTTTGATCGTCGGTCATGTGGAATGAGGATCCACTGTCAAGAAACCAACCACAACCCATCATCGATGACACCATGCATGCGATGAGAGTAAATTCCATATCGAACTGAGAGGCTAATGCCTCACCTTCTGATCCTTCTGAGGATCCCTTCTTGGAATTCTTCAATGGGCAATTAGTCGCATAATGACCCATCTCATGACAATTAAAGCATCTCACTTTAGACTTGTCAACCTTCTTCCCTCCATGAGAAGAATTCAATTCGGAATGGGATGCCTTCCCCTTCCCTTTCCTTGCCTTACTTGCTAAGGGAAGATTTTCTTCATCATCCTTAGATGAAGAACCATCCGTGTGCTCCTCCTAATCTCCTCCTCCATGAGATCTGACCACAGTCATTCCCAATCTGACAGTTTCTCCTTTCCATTCATAGAGCCTTGGTAGCTATGCCAGCTCTTTGGAAGACCGAGGAGAGCAAGGCTCACCATATCATCATCGGCAGTAGTTATTCCCACACTACCAAGCTCATCTCCGCAGGTGGTGAGCTTGTTCAGATATGTAGAAATAGTATCACCCTTCTCCATCTTGATTCTTCGAAGCTTGTCCTTGAGTTCCAATTTCCTCTGGTCTCTACTATTCTAGTAGAGGTCCTTCAATGTCTTCCACATTGAATATGAAGTATCCTTCCCATGGAGACTCAAGACAATATGGTCTCGAACTCCCTCAAGGATGATCTGTCTCGCCCTCGCCACACACTTCTTCCATTCAGCCAACTCTTATGCATTAGTTGAACCTAGCTTTGGGATTTCTTGATCAATGAAATCCTTCAAGTCGTTATCTTCTAATACAGCCTCCATGCGATCTTTCCATGCTATGTAATTCGAGCTTCCATCCAAGGCATACTCGAGTCTCAAGCCATAGAACGCCATTGACCAACCTTGAATTATGAGATGAATTTGATTTGCACCTGCAACCCCGAACTTCAAACTTCGAATTCTCTTCTCTGTATACAGTTCACAACTCCAATAAACTTGGCTCCGATACCATGTAGAAATTTCTACACATCCAGCTCTGATACTATGTAGAAATTCTGCAAATTCTCTACAAATCTCACTCTAAGACTATGTAGAAAATCTGACTGTAAATTAATCCGATAATGCAATATAACCAAAGCAAAATATTATAACCTACTTCTACTATCAATTTTCTTTGCATAAGCTTAAAGATTGAGCCAGATCAAGCTGAACACATATAACCAGAAGAAGAAGAATCATTGCACATGAAACACAGAAAATACTCAAGGGAAATCCTCAGCTAAAAACCCCACTATCTATATTATCATACAAGGTGGAAATACATCATAATTATACAAATCCTTAGCTCTCATAGCTAGCCAGCTCTCGGTACAATCCTCCTAGATGCTCACAAGAAAATAAGGCTTCTCACAAACCTTCTCCTCTACCCTCCAAGCCTCCTATTTCCTTGCACAGTTTCTCCTGGGTGATCCAGCTGTTACCAAGTGTAACACTGATCACTCACACCAATCTCACACCCTGTAAAAATGCGCAATCCTAAAGGAACCTTATTCCTTCTGCATGGATGAGTTTCCTTTATAGGAAAACTCATGCAACTGAGTACAATGTCCCTGTCTTTAATCTCAACTGGTTCTTTCTCTGAATAGACATGCATGAGTTATTTATAAGAGAATCTTCAGTTATCTGGAATACACTAGTTTGATGCATGCATGCATTAACTGACTGAACTCACAATTAGTTCCTCAAACTATTTGGAACTAATTTAACTGGACTTAACTTAGTTAACTAATCTAACTAATTACAACTCAAATACAATTCATCCTTATCTCCTTAATTAAGGGATAATCTCCTTAATTTAAGGAAGAATTGTTGCATGACTTCACAAAGACTTCTAGCTTGAATTTCTTGAACTAATTAATCCATAACGAATTCATTAATTATTTTTCAAGCAACTGGTGAGACTAAATTCGAATTTTAATTCAAGGACAAATTAAAATTGGAATTCTGAATGTTATTTTTAGCATTTCTTGTTGCTATTCTCAACAAATCCAAGAAACATTTTCGGAAACTTTTACTCACAAGGGAAAAATTTTAGACCTGGATTACCAATTACGAAGCCTACATATTATGTTTACATGGAGCATCAAACAAAAATCAAGAGGTGGTATGTAATGTCCCTATAATACTAGTATAGCTACCTTATTGTTATTGTTAGTATACCCTCTTATTGTTATTGTTATTCGCATGTAGCCCCCATATTGTTATTGTTGTGCCCCATAGAAGCCCACTATTGTTAATGTTTTTCCCTTACAATATTATTGTTATGTAGGCTCTGATTATATTGTGACCGTTTAGACTCATATATATACCAAGGAGGTCTTGTCATTTGAATCATCCATTAATTGTTCGTTTGTGTGATGTTAATGAAGTTTCCCTCTAAGAGGCTAATTTCAAGTCGTTTATCTAAATTTTCTTCTATTCAATGATCTGGTTGCATAACATATGGTATCAGAGCTTTGGATTTTATGGGTTCACTGCTTCAAACATGCCATCTTGGAATTTTCACTATATATTTTTTTTCTACGAGGCTTCAGAAGCTAAAATTTTGACCACATGGAGCCAAAATATTGATGAACTTTGTGTAAAAAATTCAAATCTTGGTTCGCTACATTTTATGAGATATGGTCCAAAGAAGTTAGGATTTTTTCATGTTCCAGAATTAAGTCTCAAACAAGTGACCTAGGGAAAATCGTCATAACTTTCTCCAAAAGCATCAGTTTTGAATTTTGTAAAAATTAATTGAAATTGCACGAACTTTTTTTTGTCATGTATCATTTTCTGGTCCAAAGGTTGAAACAGTGACATGTGTAATTTTGTACAAGTTCGCTCTATGGAACAAGTCCATAATCAGGTTATCATGGGAGATTGGGCATAACTTTATCTTGAAGAATCCAATCTAGGATTGACTTATGGCATTGGAAAGAAAACTCATAGGGTTATTACAAGGTTAAATTTCAGACCTTGGAGAGCTGAAATTACAAAGATACAATAGTTACAATATAGCTCCTAAAAGGAAGAAGAAGGTGTGTAATTTATTTTTTAAGTTGCGTAACTTTTGTTTGAAAAATCAGTTTGAAGTGATTTAAAGGGCATATTGAAGCATAAGCATCAGTATTTGGTTCTAAAATTCCTCCCAAACAAAATAACTCTACACCCATTAAACCCTCAAAAATATCTACTATGATGCATGAAGAGGAAGAATTGCAACATGATATATCAAAAATACGGGACCAAGTGAAACAAATTTTTCTCTCACAAAGAGAATGTTGGAAATAATACTGAGAGGGGGGGTGAATTAGTATTATCAAATTAACAAATTTTCATTTCCATAAACAAGTTGATATACGCTACTTCTGTTAATTAAACCTACGTATATATGCAACTTTGTTTAGTGAAAACCGCGTATATCTTGCAGACTTCTAATTTAGTTAGCTGGTCTTAATCTGTGTATCAGAACCATAAAATAGTAATCAAGTGTAGTAAACAGTACAGGAAATCACACACATGAACACAAGGTATAAGGTGGAAACCCAATGTGGGTGAACACCACCTGCTGCAATTCGTCTCTATCTTCTTGTTAATAAGAAACTTCTTTTTACAATATTGTTGTACTAGTGTAGTATTATACCAGTACACAGGCTTCTACCTACAAAAGGATACAACCTTCTCTCGTTCTCCAGCTTCTCCTAGAAGGGAGCTACAACCCCCTTAGCTCTTGTACTAGCTTATGTACTAGTACGTAGGTTCTGACCTACAGAAGGCTACAACCTTCTCTTTTCTTCCAGGGACCACGTTTCATAAATTTTCAGACTAGATCCATCAATAACACCAATCAAACATCAATTATATCTGCATCAACCAATCTCCTTTGCACCAACCAAAACTAAATCAAACAATCACTTCTCTGAATGTTGTAACCAGAATACAGTAACAGTAACCAGAAACCAATCTTGAACCCAAAACACTGCAGCAATAAACAGAAGTAGCTAAAACATAGTTTATGAGACGTATGCTACTTGAATATGTAGAAATTGCATGCATACGCTGTTATCTTAAGGCAAACTTGCGTATACACCGTTTTGAATTACTGAACCAGCGTGTATACGCGCCTTTGCTATGCTGAACCTATGTACAAATCTATAAAAGATAATATACCCTTTTCAATTATTCAGACATCAGCTATACCCAAATCATCAAATTTATAGATCAATTCATGCGCCAAATATAACAGATCAAAATCACACAAAGATACTTCTCTTCAAGCCTTAAGATCTTGACCCATCAATAGAACTTATCCTTCTCCTAGCGCTCAGGTTCCTCCTTGATTCAGATCCAGCTATGCACCATAACCCAATGACCAGTATTTAGATCTTGCTCTTCATGAGATATTCAATCCTTGAGTACCTATGCCTAATGATCTCCTTCCCCTTTTATAGTCTTAGGCCTTACTCAATACCATGGTCCAAAACCACTTAAAACCAATACTTGGGTCTAAATACCTAGGTTCAACTCTTCGGACGAGATGCCATGATCCAAAACCATAGGTCCAAATACCAAGGACCAAAAACCAAGTTTTCCAAACTATACGCGCTTTTCTGTGCATGAAAGTGCGTGTATACACATACGCACCTTTTGGTAGGCGATCTCGCGTGTATAAGCGGCTTGGTTAAGAAGAACCTGCGTATATCTCTTTTTCCTTCATTCAGAGAGCCTGAACTATGATCTATCATCTGAGTGAGTTACCATCAAGGACAATACATGTGCCATAGTGCCAAGCTTGTGTCATAATGCCAACAGAGAAACCAAAGATGAACTAAAAGGGGGCATAAATGGTTTAAAGTCATAAATAAAAGGTGACATGGATGGTATAAAAAGTGACATGAATGGTTTAAAAGCAAATATGGAAGGTTTGAAGGAAGGTTTGGCAAAGTTTCAATAAGAAAGGCTTCCTAGTGGTGATAAGGTATTCCATAAAACTCATGAAGAGAACCAATGGAATGTGAATCATGATTTTAGAGACTCCAACTTTGGGATGAAGACCAACCATATTCCAAAGATCAATATGTGAAAGTTTGATGGCAAGGATCTGGTAACATGGATGTTGCATATGGAGCAATTCTTTGATCTACTTGATGTGTCGCACACACAAAAGGTACGCATTACATCTTTCTATTTAGAGAAAAATTAGTTTGTGTGGTATCGATGGAATTTTACTCATAAATTAACTGTCACGTGGATAATTTTTACGAAATAATCGATATCACGTTATGAGGATACAAAGAGGAATACCTTATTTGGGCAATTGATAAATCTCAAACAAAATGGTTCAATGGCAGAGCACATTGAGGACTTCCAAAGATTGAATATCAAGGTAAATGATATTTGAGAGGAGCGTAGGATTGATTTATTCATAGGGACTTTAAAGAATAACATCCAACATGAGGTTTACCTTTGGGAACCTAATTCATTGGAGAAATCATTCAAGGTGGCAAGAAAATTTGAAAGAAAAAATATGGAAACAAGGAAATCTACCACTCACAACTATAAAGATGGAAGTGTTTCTACTCCCAGCCTCCCCCAACCTAGAATGTTGACACCACAACAACAGGTGGAAAAAACAGTGAAAGGGCTTTGTTAAATTTGTGATAGAAAATACACTAAGGGTCATAAGTGTGTTGAGAAGAAATTATTTTACATAGATTGTGAAGAGGAGGAAGAAAAGGAACATGAAACATCAAAATAAGAGGATATACATCAGGAACCAACCCTAGAGAAAGAAAAAATGAATCTGACCATATCCTGTAATGCATTGGCGGTAATTACCACTCCTAAAACTCTCAAGGTAGAAGGATATATCAAGAAAAAAATTAATAGTGTTGATCGATTCTAGTAGTACCCATAATTTTATTCATTGTAAGATAGACAAGGAATTGAATTACTTTCTATATCTAATAACAAAGTGTCAAGTGATGGTTGCAAATGGATGAAATACAAATTACTTAGGGGAGTTTCATCATATCAATCTAACCATGGGAGAATATATATTGAATAGTCTAATGCTTTCCATTCGAATGAATGGTGTTGATGTTGTATTAGGTGTCCAATGGTTACAATCATTGGGGAAGATAATATTAAACATTTAAGAACTTTTCTTGAAATTTTCATGGGAAGGAAAGGAAATTTAATTAAGTGGTATCATAAGGAAACCATGGAATATAATCAGGTCTAATGGCATGGAAAAATTTATTGAAGAAAGAACAATGAGGAATAATTACACAATTATGCTCACTAGATGTTCAAACATCAAAATCATTTGTTTCGCCGGATCTTAAAAGAATCTTGGACAATCATTCCAAGGTATTTGATACTCCCAAAGGCCTCCCACCTATTTGAGATCATGATCATGCTATTCACTAGATTCCAGGAAGTGTTCCTCCAAACATCAGACATTATAGATATACCTATGCCCAAAAAAGTGAAATTGACTGTATGGTTTCATAAATGTTAGAGCTAGGTATAATTCAACATATCCAAAGTTCTTTCTTTGCTCCAAGAGTATTGGTACATAAGAAGGATGGATCCTAATTCATGGTGTATCTGTCTGGATTATAGGGAGCTCAACATGCTCACTATTAAAGATAAATTTCCCATTCATGTCATCGATTAATTTTTGATGAATTACAAGAACAATTTACTTCACCAAGTTGGATCTTCATTCAGGATATCATCAAATTAGGATGAAGCCTAAAGACATATCGAAAACGGTATTTAGAACTCATGAAGGTCATTATGAATTTTTGGTCATGACTTTTGGCCTTACTAATGCACCTTCCACATTTCAAGGTTTGATGAATTCCATTTTCAACCCCTTCCTTAGAAAATTTGTATTAGTATTTCTGGATGATATACTAATCTATAGAAATTCATGGAAGGATCATGTTCAACATGTTGACATGCTACTCAAACTATCAGAGGAGAAACAATTGTAAGCAAAAATCTCCAAATGTTTCTTTGTGGTACAAGAGGTGGAATATTTGAGTCATATTGTCTCTCATGAGGGTGTTAAGGTAGATCCTAATAAAATTAAAGCCATCAAGAAATGGAAAATACCCACAACCCTAAAGCATCTTTGAGGTTTTCTCGGGTTGACAAGGTATTATCACAAGTTTTTTAAGAATTATGGGAAAATAGCAGCACCTCTAACAACATTGCTGAAGAAAGATTCATTTTCATGGACTCCAGAAGCAACTAAGTCCTTTGAACATCTTAAAGAGGCAATGTGCCAAGCTCTGGTTTTAGCTACACCAGACTTCGCAAAAACATTTATGGTGGAATTGATGCCTTGGGAAATGGAATTGGTGTTGTTTTAATGCAAGAAGGAAGACCCATTTCTTTTGAAAGTCCTCCAATGAAGGGAAATTATTTACACAGACGAAATTATGAGAAGGAAATGTCGGGAATACTACATGCCCGGAAGCAATAGTTCCCTTACCTAATGGGAAGACACTTCAAGGTAAAAATATATCATAATAGTCTTAAATACTTTCTGGAATAAATATTATATTCAGATGAGCAGCAAAAATCACTAAGATTTTGGGTTATGACTTTGAAATCATCTATGAAATATGGAAGCAAAATGTTGTTGCAAATGCACTCTCAAGAAGGGATGACGATGTGGAAGCATTTATCTATTCGATTTCTATTATCCAACCTGAGTGGGTAATTGAATCAATGGAGGAATGGAAGAATGAAAAAGAGGTGTGGGCACTCATTCAAAAGCTACAAAAAGATCCCAGTACATCTTATACATTTATCTAGAAAAATGACTCATTATGGTACAAAGATCGTTTATATCTATGTAAGAATTCCCAACTCAAACAAAAATATTATTTTGGAATTGCACACCTCTCCTTTAGGAGGGCACTCGGGATTTTTAAAAACTTAGCACATGATCAAGAAGGAATTTTTTTGAAATGGCCTTAAATCTGATATTCATAAGTTTGTGGCAAAATGTTTGGTTTTCCAACAAAATAAAGTTGAGACAATTAAGACCCCGGGTTTATTACAAACTTTAGCCATTCCAAGTTAGCATTGGGAGGAGGTCTCAATGGATTTTGTCACAGGTTTACCCAATTCCTAAGGAAAGAGTGTCATCATGGCATTAGTTGATAGACTTACCAAGTATGCACACTTTTGTGCATTATCTCATCCTTTTAAATCCGGTATAGTTGCTACTACAGTTATGGAAACAATTCAAAAGCTACATGGAAACCAAAATATTATTGAAAATAACAGAGATCCCATTTTCACTAGAAATTTTTGGATGGAATTATTTTCTTGTCTTGGTACTCAATTAGCTCATAGATCATCTTATCATCCTCAATCTAACGAGAAAAATGGGATAGTGAAAAAATGTTTGGAAGAATATCTTTGTTTCTTTGTATTTTATAAACAAACATAATGGTTCAAGTGGTTACCTCTAGTTGAATGGTGGTATAACACTTCCTTCCATACTACAACAAAAATGACCCCATTTATGGCACTTTATGGATATCATCCATTGCCCATCACATAATATTTAAGAGAAAAATATTAGTTTCAAGTAGTGGAAGATCACATTGAGCATCAACAACAAGTTCTCCAACTCTTAAAGGATAACCTCACTCTAGCACGAAACTGAATGAAACAACAGGAAAATCAACATCGTAGTGAAAGAAGTTTTGACATAGGCGATTGGGTATTTTTATGGCTACAACCATACAAACAAATGTCCCTCAAGCAAGCTAAGAAGGATAATAAATTATCACCCAAGTATTATGGTTCTTACAAGGTGTTGCAAAATATTGGTACTATGGCATACAAATTGGAGTTGCTTGCATCTTCCCGAGTACACCCATTTTTCCATGTTTCATGCTTAAAGAAGGCTATTGGTGACAATCTCCAAGTTCGGTATTCCCAGAACTTGACGAGGAAGGAAAAATCATATTGGAGCCTGAAACTATCACGGAAACAAGTACCTGACAACTATAGAATCGATCAATTTTAGAGTATCTCATTAAGTGGAAGAACTTACTCGCTGAAGACTCCACATGTGAGGATGAGAATTTTATACATAAGAATGCAGAACTACTCAAGTATTGAGGACAACACTTTTTTTGAAAGAGGGGGCCAAGTTAGGTCCCTATAATACTAGTATAACCCATGTATTGTTATTGTTAGTGCAACTCCCTTATCGTTATTTTTGTGCCAATGTAGCCCCCATATTGTTATTGTTGTGACCCATAGAAGCCCACTATTGTTATTGTTGTGCCCTTACATTATTATTGTTATGTAAGCTCTGATTATATTGTGACCCTTTAGAGTCCTATATATACCAGGGAGGTCTTTTCATTTGAATCATCCAAGAATTGTTCATTTATGTTATGAAAAGGAAGTTGCCCCCTCGAAGAGAATAATTTTCAAGTCATTGATCTATCTTTTATTTTGTTACGTGATCTGGTTACATAATATGGTACATGTAGGGTGGGTTCTCTATGGTCTTGGACAACAAATAGAATATCAATTTTCATGGAGCATAGGGGTAGCCTCAACAACCAAGTTGAGATGTTTGTGCTTTTTCAAGGAATTCTTTTGTCCACACACATTTCAATCAAGTCTCTCATTATTGGGATAAATTCCAATAATACTATAAGACATCTGGTCTAGAAATCAAACCCTCTAATGTAAAACTAGATCATCAATTCAAGAGAATTCAAGCATTACTATCCCCAATTCCAAATGTTTAGGGTTAACATATTCTTCAAAACCTCTATTGCAAAGCATGCGACTTTGAAAACCAAGAACTGGGTTTGGCCCCAAGAACCATGAACTACAAAGGAACCTATAGGGAGGCCCTGATTCCATAATATAAATTTATGGGCTATTAAGCAATTAAATGGTGGTGTATACCCATTGCATACATTAAACATGGTGTCTGTGGGAGGCATGGTGACAGTATAATAAAGACTCTTTGGATGATGAGAGTCCTAGCAATCATGTCATGGGAAGTTTGTGTGGCTCACATTTTGTTAGTAGGCATGGAATTTCAGGGAGGGATAATGGATTCTAATATGTGAATGCAACAAAAAATACAAAACTATATGTTAACCATAAGGATTCACCTCATGCCAACTCTATGTGTGAGAATGGTGGATTAGAATGGGGAGGAAACATGGAGGTTTAATCAGGTGAGTGGATTTTATGTGGCAATTTCCCTTTGTGTGTATTCAAGTTATTGATTATCATAATGTGGGAAGCAAACAATCCAAGGTTGGTAGTTTCTTTTATCACCTAGGCCTGGAGTGGTGAATTCAAACACCTATTTTATTGTGGTGGTGAAGAAGATTTTTTAGTAGGAGATAGCATTTATGTAGTAGGATATAGTATAGTGAAGGCACAAATTAAATTGAAGAAATGGAGGCTAAGAGGAGGAACCATGGTGCGAGTTCCAAAACTGAGAGCTTTGAGAAGGAAATATGTATGGAGATTGGTTTAGTGAGTAGAAAATTAAACAGGATGAGTGCATATATAGGCACTCTAACAAACAACATGTCCTCACACCACTAGTAGTTGCATGAACTTAACGCTAGATTGCACCACCTCCAAGATTGATTGCAATATTTTATTAAATCCAGGCAAGAGGGAGTCCAAGACTCGGGAGCTTAGGCATCTTCAACGAACTTTGTGAAGAGAGATTTTATATTCCTTTGGGAAGGGTTATTAGATTGTATTTATTTTGAATAATTTTCCATAGTGTTCATGTTTTTATAGAAGACGATGCTTCAAATCCTTAACTGGATTCATCTTCATGCTCAAAGTGGACAATTTGACTTTAACTGGGTAGCTTCAGTAAGAAAATTCATAATAATAGATGACTAGGATTTATTCTCTTCTTTAAATTTTGATATATGCCTTCTAAGTGTGGATTTGTACTGGGCAACTTCTTCAATTTGTATCCGTATAGGAATATTTAGAACATAGAGCTAGGATGCATTAGAAGTTTGAAAATACCATCTATATTAGCTTTCAAAACATTTGCTACTTGCAGTATCAAGAAAATGTGGATGTACTTCTTAAGTGATACCTAACATGTTAGTGTTAAAAAAAATATCAAGTTGATCATAACAGTCTTATAATTAGAGGAATTACTTTTCTCCTCACTTTTAAAGATAGGAACAATGACGCTTTGATTCTAAGGTTTAGGAAAGCTTGCTTGAATACTAAATAAAGAGCTTGTGTATATGACGGATGAGGATAGGCCCTCCAATTTTTAAGATTTCATCTTGGTAGCCTTTTATGCCCTTATATTTTCCTTTTGAGAGTCTCTTAACCCCAAACTCTAAGTCTTATACAAAAAACACTTCACCCTCTATATGAATATTTGAAATGTTGTCGGCCCCTTGGGGGGGAACTCAATTAGTGATGGTCATGTAAATGAAGTATTATGTGCGAGGAGGTTAATTTTTCAAATCCCCCTGATTCACCTATGTATCCGAAAGGGGAATATGTATGTGCCTAGAGGTTGTAGTGGTAGAGGTTGGAATCAACCATGTGCC
The DNA here is from genome assembly GCA_031772625.1 of Pinus tabuliformis. Lineage (NCBI taxonomy): Eukaryota > Viridiplantae > Streptophyta > Pinopsida > Pinales > Pinaceae > Pinus > Pinus tabuliformis. The sequence continues at coordinate 1,184,940,265 of CM062805.1, read as the reverse complement.
ACAAGAGTATGAGAATAGCCTAGTTGTCAATTCCTCTAAATACAAAAAAAAAATGTTATGTTGTTCACAATAATAGGGGATTCATAGATATATTTGAAGTAGGATTTCCATTCCTTCAAGGGAATTGATGAGCCCCAAAAATGGATAATTATATGGGCTCATTCAACCTCCTAATTCGACTTAATCCACCATTCTCATTAGTTTATTGCATGTTTTTTATTATATTTATGCTAATAGAGTGAATTGGGTTAGTCATTATGCCAACAAGTCTAATGTGTGCTTTGTGTAGTCTTTTTGGTCAATTTGGAGACAAAATCAAAGGTTTTAATGAGCACTTGGCAGCCAAATTCGTGGGAGAACAAGGGAGAGGATTTTTAGGAAGGTGTCCCCTTCATTTATGGGCCCTTACCTCGAATTCTCCACCATCAGCTCGGAGTTCAAGGGCCACCAAATCAATTATCACAAGGGCAGCCGAGCAAGTGCTAGTAAAAGTGCTGTTAACTACAAGTTTTGGCAGCCGAGTTCCTAAAGTTTAGGAGGGCTGTTGGGGTCCTCAATTTGTATAAATAAGAAGGCTTAGGGCCTCATTTGGGTTAGCCAGTAGTTATTCACTTTGTAGGCAGAAGTTAGCTAGTTTAAAGTTCGATTTTAGTCAGTAGATTAGCTTTGCATTTCAGCACATTTTCAAGCTTTCCCTTGTGGACAGTTTTGATGTAACTCTTCTTCTATTGCTCAATAAAGATGAATCCAGCTTTGCACCAGCTCTAAATCTCTCTTAGGAGGCTGTAGCTCTTGGAGTTGGGCCCATCTCAAGTGCTCAGTACCTCCTTTGTTTACTCTTATGTGTTTTTGTTGCATTCTTATAATAAAATCTGCTATTTAGATTTAAATTTTGGTTTGTTATTTAGGTTGCTTTTTATGGTTAAAGTATCTTTTTATGTTCAGATTTAGTTGATAGATTTTTAATAGGGAATATCTCCAAAAAAAGGCCATCAAGCACCTCTGATCTCACCTCTCCCTCAGTGGGATCGTGAGCTGGGACAAAGGTGACATTGCTGCCAACAAAAATGCTGATTTTCTTTGTCATGCAATTCTTAGTGTTGGAATCCTCATTTTCAGATGCTGATATTAGTAGTGTTTAAATGCTTCAGTTGATTATTGCTTAGTTTCATAAGTTATTTCACGCATTTCATTTCGAATAAACTGTTGTTCATTTCCTTTTGCTGTTACTTAGGTCATAATAGAGTAAAGTAACTAGGTCATAGGTTTTATAAGTGTTTGTTTGTTCAGTTTGAAAAACCACTTGCAGAGTACATGTTACCCTTCATTATCTGCCCATACTCTATCCAACCTACCTGCTTCATCCTTCACTTAGAACCCTTACCTTACATTGCCTCATTCGCTTACTTTTCCATGATTCTCATCTTCTTGTGCAACATCGTTTCACCATCTGCGCCACTCCTCAACTCCATCCTCCAAGTCTTGAACTCCCCTACACCCCTATTTCACCTCCATACTCATTCCTCCACCTTTTTCCCTCCATCCATGCTCCAAAATTCCATTTCTGAACATCCTGTAGAAAATCACAGAACATCCTGTAGAAATTCCAGAACATCCTGTAGAACCCCTGCAGACTTCCTGTAGAAGCTCACAAATGAGGTTTCTTGATAGCAAAACTCTTTGAAACTCTCTAGAAGGGTGTAAGGGACCCCTTAGGCCCTCTTTGAACCTTCCCGACCTCTTCCAAGCATTTCCTCTCACCAATCCACCTCTGCACAGTAAAAAACAGTTAAATTGCATGCATGATAATTGTGACAACTTATTCAAAAATACAAAAAGATGGTTCTTTCAGATTCTGTTGTAGACATAGCTTAGATACATGCATTTCATCTTCTTAGAAGTCAATGGCATCTCATTCAGTAGCTTGCATCTTCCTTCTTGCATCAGTAGGACTAGCTGGTAGAATTAGGGTTTGCTAGGGTTTTCGTTTCCTTTTGGCTTTCAGTTTCTTTCCGCAAGTAGATTAGCTTCCTTTGAGTTAGCTTTCATCCATCAGTTAAAAAGCTTCTTCTAAGAGCTCATACAAGTTGGCTTAAGCCCTTAGCGGACTTGTGCCAACTAACCAAGTGATAGCTGCGGCAAGAGCTAGTACTTGTGCATATAGCACCGTCGCTTCCAAGTTTGTTACGAACAACCGGGTTGATAAAATTAAAGAAGGGAGTCTCAGGAGTCGCAGCATTATTGCTGCAATACTGGGGCTCACCGCTCTTTTTGGCACTGTTGCCGGGGAAGCGTCAGAGTATTGGTGATTGCTGCTTTTCTTCTATTTTCTACTACAACCTTCTGCTAAGTAGTTTATTTCATTTCCATTCCGCAATTTCATTTCCGCAAAAGTAGAGTAGATATTTCCTGCTTTCATAGATTATCATTTCAATTCCGCAATTTCATTTCTGCAAGCGTAAATTAGCATTTCAATTCCGCAAGCGTAGCCTAGCATTTCATTCCTGCAATTTCATTTGAGCAAAATAGATTAGTCCTTTCCTGCTTTCATTTCAATTCCACAATTTCATTTCAGCAAGATAGTTAGTTGCAATTCAATCTATTTTAGTTCTGTAGGTACAAGTAGAAAAAAGAAGCAAAAATCAATGAAAAAGATTTCATTTCATGCCTTGTAGGAGTAGAGATAATTCAGAAAAATGATTGCACAACACCCCCACTGCTTCACACAGCCAACCTTCTCTCTTCTTCGATGGCTGTGATTAAAGAACCCTTAGGTGGACAGCAAGACATATCTGAAGAACCTCAAGGGAAGAAGAAGAAGAAACCATTCCTCTGGAGCAAATGGCTACAAGCAGAAATGTTGGGAGCAGTACCTTGTCCAAAGACGAATTTGAAAATCATATGGAAGATTTCAAGAGTGATATGAGGCAGTTTCTTGCCATGCAACTGGATACCTTGCAGATCCAAAGGAAGCAAGAGGAAGCCAAGAGGGCTTTGGTCATCTTTTGTCCTAGGTGCACTAGAAAGCATCCTAGGAACGAATGTCCAATGCACTCCCTAGAAGTGTGTTTCGTCTGTCAAGAATACCATCCTACAAATCAGTGCCCTTCCTTGCATGGACTTAAAGCTGCATATCAAAGAACCAAAGGAGCCACTGACTCACTCTATTATATGAACCAAAGGAGGCCACATGGACCTAGATCTTACCAACAGGAACTGCAAGGGACATCCGAGACCTATTATGACCCCTATCAAGCCACTTTCATGCCTTCTTGGGGTCCCCCTGCTCATCCTTCCTGGTTCACACCTCCTCCTTGTTCCTTCACAGATCCATATTATGCCCTACCAATTGCTCATTCGTTTCAATCTTATGCTTAGCCACAGCCTCAGTGGAATGCACCTCATCAAAGGTGGAGGCCCTAGTACAACTCTCCTCCCACTCCTTTGCCTCCACCACCTGCTCAACCGCAACCATCGCCTCCTCCTCCACCAAGGCAGCCCCAAATGCCTGCCCAACCACAACCCCATCCACATCCATCTCAAATATACGCCCCCAATCAGCTACCCATACCACCATTTCCAAACATGTCCATTGGAGTAGCTCAACCCAATTGCAAAACTGAGGCACAACATGTCCAAATAACTCCTCTGGAGCTCCAAGATATTCACCATAGCTCAAGAAGGGTATTGGAGAAAAGAGATTATATTGACAACACTGAAGGATCACATCCAGAAAAAGAAGATTCAAGAGAGGAGATCAAAGAACCATGGGTTTCACTTAATGAAGAGAAGAGATCAGAATCAGAGATCAAGAAAGCTCCCTCATGGTTACCATCAAACCCTCCATGTAGTCAAGAGAAAAGTCAGCAAAAAGAGGAAGATGTGAAGGTCATGATAGAAGAAGATATGGAGAATGATCCAGATCAGCAAAAGGACCAAGGATATCAAAGCTATATTGAGACATGGTTCCAGACAGTCACTAAGTTGCAGTAGTACTATCTTCCTCAGCTATGTTTGATCCCTTCAAAGTCAAATCATTTGGTCTCCGAGATCTGGATAGCTATCAAAGCATGCATTTCAAGCCGCCACATCATTTTATCTCTAATCTCGATATGCACATGGCTCCATTGGAAGTATTCTTATACTTGAAAAGAATTTTGTTTTTCAAGTAGGGTAGGGTAGGAAAAAAGAAAAAAGAAAAAAAAATGAAAATAAGATGAAAATAAAAATCTAAGGTGAAAACCTCCTCGGAGGCGCCTTAGATTGGCTTATTGATTGAAAACCTCCATGAGGCGGTCAATGGGTTGGAAAGAAGAGAAAATAAAAAGGGAATAAGATCCCTGGGTGAAAACCTCCCTTGGAGGCGCCCAGGGCAAGCAATTAGGGTGAAAACCTCCATCAAGCGCCCTAGTTGTTTTTCAAAAAAAAAGAGAGAAAAATAAAAGAAAAATAAAGCTAATTTCCATTGAATAATTGCAGGTTGCAAGAAGGACATTGCAGGTCAGGAGGATCGCTCAAAACAAAGACAAAGGAATTTGTGTGCCTTCTATAGGAAGTTTTGTGTCTTCTACAGGAAGTTCTGTTTCTTCTACAAGAAGCCTACAAACAAGCCAAAAATTGATATCTGAAGAGGACCTGAAGGCCGAGAATCTGTCCATGAGGCCTGCAAGCATCCATGTTTCCAAGTAATTGATCTCTGTAACATTCAGCCATTTTCTGTTTTTCTCGAAATATGTGCATCCATTGATCGCAATTTTGCTATGGGAGGTGCATCATGATGATAGGAACATGCTCAGCAAGTTTCAGATCGATCTGATCTATCGTTCGGGAGCAATGGAGAAAACAAGTTTTGGTCCTGTGAAAATTCAACAGCAGCAGCTTGAGGGTGCAGATCTGAACGTGAAGCCAACTCCTACAGTATGGATCCGGCCAGAGGATACCTGCACAAGAAAAAATAGCCATGAATCAGCCACCAAGCCCTCATGCAACCACAGAAGCCAATGCATGCAGCAAATGAAAGGCCACAACACTTCACGGCAGCCACATTCGACTTCCAGGTATGTGACTAAAACTCATTCCTCTATTGCATGAATCTAATCTAAGCACTGCATGAACGAATGAGATGGTGGGATTCAGCCAGGAAGCTAGCCAGATTCGATTGCACTCATCCAGGCAAAAATCAAGCAGCATACGTGTATAGTTGTTCACGTGAAATTTGAAAAACACAGGTAGTGTTAGACGTGTTGAACGCCAGCGCACAGGACATCAAATGATTAACTGATAGAAGAGAACATTCAGTTCATAACATCACTGCAGTTCAAATAAAGCCAACGCACATTTTTTCCACCTCACCCAAAATCACGCAGCAATTAACGAACACTCGGCTGAAACTCACAAACTGTTGTTAACCTGCACTTGCAACATTTTCAACTGAAGTATGCATCCTCCACTTCCACAAAATGATTAACCCGTTGTCCTCCATTGAGCTTTGCGGCCTGGTTCACAATTCTTCAGCGTATCGGGCTCACTCAGAGGCGCAAGGGCGCTCTACAGGAAGCGCAGTTCCGTTCTACAGAAAGTCTTCTACAAGAAACACAGAAAACAGCTCTGTAGAAGGAGAATCCGAGATCTTTGTCAAAATTCAAGCTTGAAATGAGGTAGGATCGGGGAAATCTATCTGCATATGACTTATTTGAATGATTAAACATACAGCAGTGGATTGAAAAAAGAGTAAAGTTAAAAGTCTGCATGCATATTTTCCCTGAGTTCTACACAATTCTCTATTTTCTTCTCTGCACTCAAAGTCTGTCTCCTTCTTTCTCAAATTCTACTGTAAAGAAAATACATGCAACCATAGAAACCAGCCTGTGTGAAAAAAAAGAAACGAATTTGCATATCTGCCTACTCTCTGAAAAGAACCTGTGTTATTTATCCATTGTTCTGTCAAAAAAAAAAAAAAAAAATCTTTTCAAAAGTAGAGAGTCAAATTCGGGATAAAAGCAGTTTAAAACAAAGGGAAATATTGCAATTTGATGTTGTAAGGAGAGGCACATGGGAAATTCCTTATTTGGTTTCAGAAAAAGACGAAAATTCAGCTATCCCTCTGTTTTCAGTTCTACCTGCTTTCTCACCTGAGCATTTTGTTGGGAAAAAAAACACTCGACACCACATGGAGGACAAGCTAAAGGAATTAAGAGGAAAGTTGGCCATGATGAGACACAGTGAAAGCATTTATATATGTATATATATATATATATATATATATATATATATATATATATATATATATATATATCCCAGCTACAGGAGGAAAATGCACTGCTGAAAAGTTAGTCACAGCAACAGGAAACCCAAGGGGAAAACATAACATAGATTTATGAAGAGCAGCAACTACAGGAAGGTCCCCTAGTAGGTCAGGAAACAGCAGAGGAGAAAGCCAAGGGTAAGGAAACCCGGGATAGACCACCACAGAAAAAGCAAGAAAAAGGACAAGCTATTGAGGCCAAAGCTGTGGGTGAAGTAAAAACACAAACACCAAGGGAGAAGCGGTTGCAAACCCGGGCAGAGAGGAGTGAAAAAGGCCAAACAAGTAAAGGCACACCCAAGGCAACCACAGCACAAATCAAAGAGAAGGCACCCCCAGCCAAGCAAGCCAAATCAGGGAAAACTGGTTCTACAGGAAGCCAGCAGACTGCTTCTACAGGAAGCCAAAAAACTGCTTCTACAGGAAGTCAGAAAACGACCACTACAGGAATTTCTACAGGAAGTCTGGGGAAAGGGCAGCAGAAGGAGAAATCAGCCGAGATTTTAGCTAGGGAGGCAGCAGTTGTGCTGGCCACCCTAAGCACATCTCCCAAGCAGAAGGAAAAGCGAAAGAGGGAGCCTCCCCTGTATTTTAAGGCAAGAAGGAGTGTGAGGATTAAAACTGGCAGACCCCAACCATAGTCAAAAGAGCCAATTGCAATGGTAGACACCCCAGCTACACAAAAGGAGAGGTCTCCCTCCAAGGCATCCATCACCTATGAACGGGGAAGCCCGAAGACATCCACCTGCAGAGAAAGAATGAAAATGTTGGACACAAAGGCCTCTCTACAAGATGCTGAGACAGTTCTACAGGAAGCTGAGAATTCTCTAGGAAAAGGAGCACAAGCAGTGGGAAGAAGCAGAGAGAAAAGCATGGTTTCATGACCGAGAAGAGGACATCACTTCAGAAGCTTGGCATGACAGGGAGGCCACCAGGGCCATCAAAGATGAGGAGATAGATTAGTTGCTCAGAGGATGAGCAACACTTTCAGTAGGGGGTGATGATGAGCCCCAAAAATGGATAATTATATGGGCTCATTCAACCTCCTAAATCGACTTAATCCACCATTCTCATTATTTTATTCAATGTTTTTTATTATATTTATGCTAATAGAGTGAATTGGGTTAGTCATTATGCCAACAAGTCTAATGTGTGCTTTGTGTAGTCTTTTTGGTCAATTTGGAGACAAAATCAGAGGTTTTAATGAGCACTTGGCAGCCAAATTCGTGGGAGAAAAAGGGAGAGGATTTTTAGGAAGGTGTCCCCTTCATTTATGGGCCCTTACCTTGAATTCTCCACCATCAACTCGGAGTTCAAGGGCCACCAAATAAATTTACACAAGGGCAGCCGAGCAAGTGCTAGTAAAAGTGTTGTTAACTACAAGTTTTGGCAGTCGAGTTCCTAAAGTTTAGGAGGGATGTTGGGGTCCTCAATTTGTATAAATAAGAAGGCTTAGGGCCTCATTTGGGTTAGCCAGTATTTAGTCACTTTGTAGGTAGGAGTTAGCTAGTTTATAGTTCGATTTTAGTCAGTAGATTAGCTTTGCATTTCAGCACATTTTCAAGCTTTCCCTTGTGGACAGTTTTGATGTAACTCTTCTTCTCTTGCTCAATAAATATGAATCCAGCTTTGCACCAGCTCTAAATCTCTCTTAGGAGGTTGTAGCTCTTGGGGTTGGGCCCATCTCAAGTGCCCAGTACCTCCTTTGTTTACTCTTATGTGTTTTTGCTGCATTCTTAGAATAAAATCTGTTATTTAGATTTAAATTTTGGTTTGTTATTTAGGTTGCTTTTTATGGTTAAAGTAGCTTTTCATGTTCAGATTTAGTTGAAATATTGGTAATAGGGAACATCTCCAGAAAAATTCCATCAAGCACCTCTAATCTCACCTCTTCCTCAGTGGGATCGTGATCTGGGACAAAGGTGACATTGCTGCCAACAAAACCGATGTTTTTCTTTATCATGCAATTCTTAGTGTTGGAATCCTCATTTGCAGATGCTGATATTAGTAGTGTTTAAATGCTTCAGTTGATGATTGCTTAGTTGCATAAGTTATTTCACGCATTTCATTTCGAATAAACTGTTGTTCATTTCCTTTTGTTGTTACTTAGGTCATAATAGAGTAAAGTAACTAGGTCATAGGTTTTATAAGTGTTTGTTTGTTCAGTTTGAAAAACCACTTGCAGAGTACCTGTTACCCTTCTTTATCTGCCCATACTCCATCCAACCTACCTGCTTCATCCTTCACTTAGAACCCTTACCTTACATTGCCTCATTCGCTTACTTTGCCATGATTCTCATCTTCTTGTGCAACATCGTTTCACCATCTGTGCCACTCCTCAACTCCATCCTCCAAGTCTTGAACTCCCCTACACCCCTATTTCACCTCCATACTCATTCCTCCACCTTTTTCCCTCCATCCATGCTCCAAAATTCCATTTCTGAACATCCTGTAGAAATTCTAGAACATCCTGTAGAACCCCTGCAGACTTCCTGTAGAAGCTCATGAATGAGGTTTCTTGATAGCCAAACTCTTTGAAACTCTCTGGAAGGGTGTTAGGGACCCCTTAGGCCCTCTCTGAACCTTCCCGACCTCTTCCAAGCATTTCCTCTCACCAATCCACCTCTGCACAGTCAAAAACAGTTAAATTGCATGCATGATAATTGTGACAACTTATTCAAAAATACAAAAAGATGGTTCTTTCAGATTCTGCTGTAGACATAGCTTAGATACATGCATTTCATCTTCTTAGAAGTCAATGGCATCTCATTCAGTAGCTTGCATCTTCCTTCTTGCATCAGTAGGACTAGCTGGTAGAATTAGGGTTTGCTAGGGTTTGCGTTTCTTTTTGGCTTTCAGTTTCTTTCCGCAAGTAGATTAGCTTCCTTTGAGTTAGCTTTCATCCATCAGTTAAAAAGCTTCTTCTAAGAGCTCATAGAAGTTGGCTTAAGCTCCTAGCGGACTTGTGCCAGCTAACCAAGTGACAGCTGCGGCAAGAGCTAGTACTTGTGCATACAGCACCGTCGCTTCCAAGTTTGTTACGAACAACCGGGTTGATAAAATTAAAGAAGGGAGTCTCAAGAGTTGCAACATTATTGCTGCAATACAAGGGCTCACCAGGAATAATATTATTTTCTTCAGTTTTACGAGTCAATTTTTGCTTCCAAAATTATCATAGGATCGATATTTGATAGGTGGAGAATTCTCTCTTATTGTCTATTTATGTAATGCATTTTTTCCTTTTAACTAGGGATAAATTGTATCTTTATATCTTAACCAATGTTAAGAACTCATTAGAAGCATCTCTAATGGATTTTCTAACAATTTTGCATTTTTTGTCATACCAAGGTTTGGATGTCCTCTTTTTATTTTCCCTTGACACCTGAATAAAGAATTTGTTAATGTAATTAGAGAGGGTTGTTGTAAGATTATGATAGAGGTTCTCAATATTGTTCATATACGATATAATATTTAATTCACTAATTAAGTCCTCTAAGAAAATATTGGCTTTATTTTTGTTGAAGAGCATTTTTGGTTACTAGAATTTTCCTCAATGGAGTTTTTTTCCACAACAAAGTTTAGGGTTTAGGCTAAAGGCCTATTATCGAAGCCAAGTTCATGGCCATTTAAAAGGGTAAAATTTATTATCTAGTTGTATATGGGGATATCTAACATCACATGCTCTATGATGCTACTGCCCAACCCATGGATACAACTCATAATGTAAGAATTTGGCCATTTCATCAAACCATTTTAAATTATTATATCTAGAAAGCTACAAAGCTTTATTAACTCAGCACTAAATAAATTCCCTATACAGACATTAAATTTTCTTTTGTACATGTTAGTGGAAACATGATCTTTTTTTAGCTACATAGGATTATGGTTGAAATCATTTCTTAGAAAATTAACTTGATTGGTTGTGATTCTAACATTAAATTCTCCCAGTAAGAGGATACTACCTTCATTTCTTAGGGTGTAAATATCTTGTTCAATTTCTTGTAGGGACAATTATTATAAAGGTTGTGTTTTTTATAAAAAGGAATTGATGTGTGAAAAGTAACATATTTCTATATATAACTTCCTATCATTAATATCGGAAATATCCATCCATACTTACGAATTAAGAGGGTATTTTGTATGAAGCTAAATGTTTTTGAGAAATCTATAGGGCAGTGATTTCTCTTTACTTGATAAATGTTTGTGACGTCTTTTTACTTATTATTATGTTTGTGTATCATCAAACAGCTACCAAAAAAAGAAGAACAAAAACACAGAATATAGGTTGCAAGCCAGCGCCAAAACCTCTCCACTTGAGAGGAAAACCTGAAATCTATTTTCTTCCTTATAGATTCTTTAATTAAGTTACGAAATCCAAGACCTTAATACTGAGACCAATGCCCTCCAATACCAAGACCAACCTATTCGAATGATGTGCTAACCTTGATCTAGTCAAACCCAGTCAAATCTCTTCCAATATCAACCCTTCGACCTTCTCCTGCAGAATTACGGCCTCCACTGCAAACCTGAAATTTTCGGCCCTCCTGTAGTTGTTGTTGCCACACATGTGAGCCTCGTTTGGACTTCTAAGGCTTCTTTATACGTTCAATTTCCTTTCTCTGGTTTATGGTGCTTGAGGATGACGTTTGGTGACCTTCGCTTGAATTTCTTGCCTTCTTTTCTCCAAGATCGAACTTGTAGGTGAAAACCCTAGATATGCTGCAGAAACCGTAGTCCTCCTTCACACGTGTGAGAGAGAAATAGCCCAAACAAAATTCTTAGTCCTATTCCTTATTTTTTGCCTTCTTCTTCCTCCTTCTTCACTAGAATGAGTGATGGATGAGTGTGTGTCAAGGAGGTCAATTTTACTCCTATGTATAGGCTCTTCAAGGTGGATGTGGCTCTTCCTTTTAGGCCTACTTTCTATCTACCAGACTGACTTGGTCTTGGAGGGTATTTTGACACTTTTAACTACAAAAATAATTTTCTTTATAAGTTACAATGTGCTCGATGGGGCCTTGAACTTATGACAATGACTCTTTTGACTTCTTAACCTAGGAAAAACCCTAAAAGCACTTAGTGGGTGCTTGACCTATAAAATAAAAGACCTTGAGCATGAAACCCATGCTCCAAAAATAATAATAATAATTTTTCTTTCATTTTACAATTTACAAGAATCAAGAATACATTTCATATTTATGAATACCAAACCTAGTTACACATTTTTCAACACTCCCTCTTAACTAGGGAGGTATTCATAAATGGTACATGGACATTCTCAATCTGAAGAGATCTCATAAGAAGATTCAGATTGGTAACCCATTTGTTTAGCATCATATCAACCAGCATTTTCACATAGAAAGGCCTTGACTAACAGCTCTATCTCTCCACAAGATCAGAGCACAATGTTGGACAAACTAATGATTTATAAACACAATCATCATTGTCTCTCAAGGTACATACTCCACCCCTGTGTTCATAGAGTATCACCTTCTTTGGATTGTTTTTATCTTGGATAGCTAGTCCTGAAAAAATATTGGTCCATGACTACTCTTATCTTGGATGACCTACCTCATCCTCAAAGAGTAATGAATTCCAGATGCTTACCCAATCCTCCTCCCAAGTGAAGACAAGAATGATGTGCCCATCTCTCCCTTCAACTAGGGGGGATACATCAACTAAACCAAGCGTGTCTCTCAAATATACAAGCTTCTTATTAGGAAGATGTTTTTCAATATGTTAGCTACTTGTTCATTAGTGGAGACATATTGTAGTTGCAATACACCATCTTGTACTAGCTTCCAAATGTAGTGATATTTGTTGTTGATATGCTTTGTCTTTCCATGAAAAAATGGGTCTTCAAACAATTGTATACAACTGTTGATATCACAATGTATCATTATAGGGTACATTGGTCCTTCAAATAGGACATATAGCAACTTCCTTAACCATACCGCTTCTCTTCTTACTTCACAGGCTGTAATATACTCAACCTCAGCACTATTCAAAGGAATTGTATCTTACTTTCTGCTCATCCCTGAGATCATGGAGGATCGCAAACTGAAACATCCTCCTGTAGTTCTCCTTCTGCCACCCAAGTCAGAATCTGTATATCCCATCAAGTGGACATCATTCCTCCTATCATATTTCAGGTAGTAGTGGATGGTTCCTTGCAGATATCTCAGTATATGTTTTGTTGATATCTAATTATCATGCTTCAGCTCCACTTGCAATTCATTGAGAGAATTTACTTCAAAACATATGTCTGGTTGAGTATTCACCAAGTACATCAGTGAGCCAATCAATTGTCTATACATGGAAGGATCCACAGGGCTCGATTTGGAACTCCTTAGTCTTTTCAAGTTTGTGATCATCGAATTTGTCATTTGTTTGCAATAGATCATAATAAACCTCTTCAACATCTTGATCACACACTATCATTGACCCAGATATATCTCATCAGGTCCTTGACAAACTTCTAGTCCCAAATAGTAATGCATTAGCCCTAGATCCTTCATGTCAAATTTCGCTGCTAGTTTCTTCTTACATTCTTCAATTTGACCTTCTACACTTGTCAAGAGAAGAACATTTACATATAGAAGAATGATTATCGGTTCTCCCTTCACAAACTTAATATAAAGGTTCAGATTAGCAGAACTCTTTGAGAATCCTAATCATTGTAGGTATGCATCCATCCTAAAATACCATGCCCTTGGAGCTTTCTTGAGGCCATATAGTGTCTTCTTCAATATTCAAACATATGCCTTTATGTCTTTAACTTAAAATACCAAAGGTTGTTCTATATATACTTCCTCATCAATTTTTCCATTCATAAATGTAGTCTTGACATCCATTTGGCAGATGTTCCATCCCATCAATGCTGCCAAAGAGACCAATTAACGAATAGTTTTGTACCTTAATTTCGGAGAAAATTTCTCTTCATAGTCGATGCCTTGTTGTTGAGAGAAGCCCCTAGCCACAAATCTTGCCTAATACTTGTCAATACTTCCATCTGTTGCATGTTTGATCTTATAAATCTATTTAGAAGTTACCACAAATTTGTCTTCGGACCTAGGTACGATCTCCCAAACTCCATTCTTCATTATACATTGATATTCTTCACTTATGGAATCCTTCCATTCTTGATGATTAGCAGCTTCTTCAAAGGTGGATGGATTTTCTTCTATTAGTTTTTTCATGTATGTTGCATACCCAAAATATCATTTGGGCTTCTTGCTTTCTCTAAATGTGCCTTGAGTTGCTCCATGACCCTTTGCATCAAGTAGTGTAGACTTCAACCAGTTAGGCCTATTTATTGATTTGGGGATGACCACAATTTGAATAGGTTCACTGGGAGCTTCATATTCATTATTAGATTCTTCTTCTTCCCTGGTAACTTCTTCTTCAAATACTAGAAGTTCTTCATCATCAAAGTCCATAGGAAGTTCCTTTGATTTCTTGAATGCAATAGTTTCGTCAAATATAACATTTTGACTGACTTCTATATGGTACCCTTCCTTTATGTAGATCCTATAGGCCTATAGGATTTGTTTTAGCCAACAAATTTTCATCTCATGTCTGAAGGGTCTAGCTTCTTTCTTTTGTCCTTCGGTATATGAATGTATACAAGACACCCAAATATTCGGATATGATATACAATTGTTTTCTTCCCAGTGAATACCTCTTTGGGACTTATGTTATCCATTGACCTATGGGGACTTAGATTTTGAATGTATATAGTTTTCTTTGTGGCTTCTCCCCATAAAAATTTCATTAGATCTTGATCATGCAACATTGCTTTTACACTTTCTTCAATGGATTGATTCTTTTGTTCTGCAACTCCATTTTGTTCGGGATTGTATGGGACTATAAGCTCCCTCTTAATGCCATACTCCTTACAGAAATAAATAATTTCCTTGGATGTATACTCTAATCCATTATCAGATCTTAGTATCTTGATTCATCTTTCTGTAAGGTTCTCTACTTCAATTATGAATTCTTTAAATTTTGTAAATACTTTGTCTTTGGATTTCATCAAGTAAACCAAAGTTTTTCTTGAATGATCATCTATTAATGTGAAATAATATAGATGACCTCCAAGTAATTTTGGAGTCATAGGGCCACAACATCGGAATGAATAATATCTAAGATTTCTTTTGACCATGAAGCATTGCTTCCAAATGGTCTCTTGGTGTTCTTACCTAATGCACATCCCTTGCATACTCCTTCATGATCTTCTTTCAATTCAGGAATTCCATCTACTATGGAAATTAGAATTGTAAGGATTTTGAAATGAAGATGACCAAATCTTCTATGCCAGAGTTCACATGGGTTGATTTCAATGTGAACCAAAGCTTGTGTAAGAGGAGATATTAACCTGTAAAGTCTTCATTCGTGAATATCAATTGCTCTAGCATTTTCTATGCTTGAGTTTTTACTCCATACTACAAATTTTCCATCAATGAAAGCCACTCTATCACCCTTATCTTCTAGACTTGAAATGGAGAGTAAGTTCTTATGCAAACCTGGAACAAACACGATGTTGTTGAGATGAATATTGCTTCCATTATCCATCTCTATTGAAGTTGATCCAATTCCTCTTATAGGATCGCTCTTATTATCTCCAAGTTCCACTGAGTAAGAATATTTGCATTTTGATAATGTCTTTAGTTGCTTGTGATGACCAGTCATTTGCCTAGATGCACCGCTATCGATTACCCAAATGTTCTTGTCTTGAAATGTGTCAGTGAGTGCTAAGAATATTCCTTCATCCTTTGTCTTGGCTACTTCCTTCTTTGTAGTAAATAGAAGATTCCAGGCTTCCTTGATACCTTTCTTGAGATGACTTGCTACCTTTGAACACTTCTTGTGGAACATCTTCAATGTAGTAGAGATCTTCATAATTCCCTTATCCAACCTTAGCTCTGATACCATATTGAGAAATCTATAGGGCAGTGATTTCTCTTTACTTGCTAACTGCTTGTGATGTGTTTTTACTTATTATCTTTGTTACTTATTATTATGTTTGTATATCATCAAACAACTACCAAACAAGAAGAACAAGAACACATAATATAGGTTGCAATCCAAGGCCAAACCTCTCCACTTGAGAGGAAAACCCGCAATCTCTTCTCTTCCATATAAATTCTTCAATTAACAAATTCCAAGACCTTAATACTGAGACCAATACCCTTCAATACCAACGCCAACCTCTTCAGATGATGTGTTAACCTTGACCTAGTCAAACCCAATAAAATCTCTTCCAATAGCACATCTTTGACCTTCTGCTGCAGAATTTCAGCCTCCACTGCAGACCTATAATTTTCGACCCTCCTCTAGTTGTTGTTGCCACACATGTGAGCCTCATTTGGCCTTCTAAGGCTTCCTTAGACCTTCTCTTGCCCTTTTATGATTTATGGAGCTTGAGGATGACCTTTGGTGACCTTCGCTTGACCTACTTGCCTTCTTTTCTCCAATATCGAACTTGTAGATGAAAACTCTAGATTTTCTATATAAACCCTAGTCCTCCTTCACACGTGTGAGAGAGAAATAACCCAAACAAAATTATTCTTTGACCTCTTCCTTCTTCGTTTCCTTCTTCTTCCTCCTCCTTTGCTAAAATGAGTGATGGATGAGTCTATGTCAAGGAGGTCGAGTTTCCTCCTATATATAGGCTCTTCAAGTTGGACATGGCTCTTCCTTTTAGGCCAACTTGCTAGCTACCAGGCCGACTTGGTCTTGGAGGGTACTTTAACACTTTTAAAGATAAAAATATTTTTCTTTACAAGTTACAATGTTCCCGATTGGATCTTCAACTTATGACAATGACTCTTTTGACTTCTTGATCTAGGACAAACCCTAGAAGGACTCAATGGGTGCTTAACCTATAAAATAAAATACCTTGAGAATTAAACCCATTCTCCAAAAACAATAATAATAATTTATTTTTCATTTTGCAATTTACAAGAATCAAAAGTACATTTCATATTTATGAAGACCGAACCTAGTTACACATTTTTCAGCAAATGTGAGGACAAATGCTTGTGTTTATGTAACAAGATATGATCCAATACCCTTGCAATACTTGTTATGTGCTAACCACAATATAAATCCCTCAATGTGAGAGACCTTAGGTTCTTCATGCTCCTAAGTTTCAACTAGAAATAAAATATCAATTTCACTCAGGATCCAACTTAATATATGCTCTTTGCTCAATGGAAAATCATGACAATTCCATGCAAGGATCCAAAGTGTGCCAAATTCCTATTTCTTATTTTCCTTTTGGTCTCTATCTCTGATAATAGCATTTTTATTCTTAATTATTGCCCATGTTCCCTCTTTACTAGCTTCTTTTACCTTTGGAACTTCTTTCCTTAATTTTGCTTTTTCTTTTGGAATGATGTTCTCATTTATAAATATTCCTAGCCCTTTTAAGCTAGGAATTTGAGCACGCTATATTTATAGTCATTACAACTTTCCTTGGCACAAATCAACCTATCCTTATGTTCAATAATTTTACCCAGCCTCTTTGCGTCAATTAAGTAAGTTGTTTCAATTTGTGATTTCTTATTTAGTTCTTCATTCAATATTGATAGGGTGTCTACATATTTATGCTCTTTAATACAAAAAATGATGTGGTTCAAGGCTCTTTTGTTACACTCGTGATCTAACTCTATGGGTTTATTCATTTTATTTTTTATGGATTTGATATTCCAGCTACATTCCAAACTATTTAGGGCTAGATTATTCCATAGGTTGTCTTCTAGTTGTTTAATCTTGTCCCTAAGAATGTGCTTTTCTTTGAGCTCTTCTCCTTGGGTTGGTTGTTTGTTTTCTTGACTTTGTTTTTTCAATTCTTGCAATATTGCATCTATTTCATGTAGTTGAATCTCCACTCATCGTATTATATTGTTTATTTGAGTTTGAATCTTGACTTGAAAGGAATTAAATTTATTATCAAGTATTTATTTTAACTCTTATTGAAGTTTGGTTTCTCTCTCTTCTCTACATTTTTCTAAATAATTTATACGTTCATATATATTATCTAGGATTATTTTTCTATGTATCCCCTTTGAAGATTTTGATCTTTGTGGTGGTTTACTAGGATTAAAAGTCATATTGTAGAGCAATAGATAAATAAAAAGGAAAAATAAATTTACACCTAATTTACCATATGGTTTGGCCTTGTGTTCCTGAGATCCTTTCACATCACACATAGATCTCATCACTCAAATATTTCTTACCCCCGTGAATTCTAAATATATTCATTAGAGAGATTGTATGCCCCAAAATATAAGTAGTTGGAAGTAGAAAAACAAAACATTTCACCATAGAAATTGTATGTCCAATAATATATGTTCATCGTAAATAGAGGTATTCACATATATACATTCACCAAATAGATGTGTACTCACCATAGAAATTGTATGTCCAATAATATATGTTCATCGTAAAGAGAGGTATTCTCGGATATACATTCACCGCATAGATGTATACTCAAAGGAATATTTACTGCAAAGAAACATAAAATGATATGCCTAAATATTTGTCCAAAAAATATTAATCATAGAGATATATGCCAAGAAAAATATTCACTGCAAAGTAACACTTATATATATATATATATATATATATATATATATATATATTCATTAACCACAAAAAAAATATCCATCCTAGAGAAAAATAAAACAATATACCTAGATAAAAATATATACCCAAAAGTATATCAAGAAAAAATTTCAACACTATATATAGATGGATACCATTTTCAAAACTTATTAATTAAATGATATTATTTTTTTAAATAAACAATCTACTCATTTCAAAGGAAATGATTGAAAATTCCTCAATCGAGGTGCAAGCCAGTTGTATTGAACTGCAGAGATGGTTAATGGGATGGGTAGTATGGGCATAGGGTGGCAGTACTCCATCCATCACACACTCAATCTGATGGAAAAGGTGGCAGCGCACATGTTTAATATTAATGGTGAGGGGGAAGGTCACAGGGTCGCTTGTGTTTTGGAGATTTCGGAAGGTTTTCCTCCATTAGCATCCCATAACCCTTAAACTACGAGAGTGGTTACGGTATCAGGTGGGATGGACGATAGTGATTGGCAAGCAACGGAGCTCCATGAAGCTCGCCACCTTGCAAACTCACATGTTACAACTCCCCTTTTTTGCTCTATGTCTTTGCTTTTTCATTGGCGAAGAGCGGTCATTATGATAAATGGAGCTAATTGGAAGGTACCTCATGAAAGTTGGAAGGAAACTGGGGTTTTCTATGAATAATTGTATGCTTCTCAATTTGTTGCTTCTATATATTTCAGCATCTTGCTTTTGCGCATGGGGTTGTATTCGAGTATTTTGGTTTGGGATTTAATTGTTTTTGCGTGTTGGTTTTCCTATGGGAACGACCATGATAGTATTCTGGTTCTCATGCTTCATATGTCCTAAGTATTTCTGAATATGGCTCTCCCTTGTTTATCTGATTATCTTGGTTTCCTTCGACCTGGGGAGACTTGGGTGGTAATATTAAACCTCTTAAGCCATACCTACCACTCTTTACCTGATAATTGGTGGGTTGTTGGATTCATAACTCATTGTAATCTGTATGTACGCTTGGACATTCCTAAAGGTCCTTCTATGTCGAGATGGTTTTGGGATCCTAAGTTTGTTACTAAGCAAGAAACTGCAATTATCACGCCTGGGTCAGGAGTTAGCTATTATAGTGATCCTCTGGTTATCAATCTCATGGCACACCCTTCATTTGTCATTGCCTCTTTAGCTAGGGGGTCGTGAACACGAAAGAAAGCAAGGGCCACACTGTGGTGCTATCCAACCCCAACCTCGCCCAACAAGAATTTGGGGCCACAAAACCACCTCCCACCTCATTCATGACGCAGCCCATGTATTTCAAACTGGAACTCCGGTATAGGTACGCCAACTTATCTCGGGTTGGGAAGTTGAATTGAACCATCTGGCAGCAAAAACGAAAGTGGATTTGGGTGATTGGCAGGATTTGGTTCTCAACCCAGGCCACTCCAGAGGAAGGTCCTCCCAATACAAGAAAACAGTCTATCTTTATTGGATAATGAAGAACATTGTAGCCAAAGCTTTGGTTATTCCTCCAGCTGAATCCTCCAAGACAGATTATGGAACTGTTGATATACAAAAGGATCTCCAGCTGATTCAATTTCAACTCCAGTAACAGAATGGACGCCTCAACCACATTGAGCGGCACATTCCGTGCATCCCTCAATCTGAACTTCCAGGATCCAGTGTGAAGGATCCAGCCCCATTGGATTCTTCAGATGATTAGTAGCATGGTTGGCTAAATTTTGGCTTTTGTTTTGTCATATGTAGTACTTATTGTTTATTATTTTTATCTTAGTTAGTTAGTATACAGAAGGCTACATGATATTCAGAAATAAATAAAATTGCTTGACAGTCTTAAACTTTTTTGCTTTTGGTTGGCATATAATGCAGTAGGTGGGCAACAGAACTGGTCTCCCCCTGGGCAGGTTGAGGCCACCTAAAGATTTGAATTGTGTATGTAACCTACCTTTTTGAACTAAATTAATGAAAGAGGTCTTTCTAAGCTTACAAAGTAAAGAGAGACCTTTACAAAGCCTAGTGAAGATTTTTCATGGTCCAAGAAAATAATGAAGCTTTACTCCACTAGATTGTCTTTAATCCTTATAATAATAAAGAAAACATAACTTTTTTTTCTAATTAATGGTTGTCATCGGATCATATCATTCATTGATTTCTTTTAGTTGATGATGGTTAGTCATATGGTCCTTTCATATAGTTCGTTTATTATTATTTGTTGTTATGGTAAGCATTTGTCTCTGTGCAAGAAGCAACCATATGTCTATTCTCAAATTAGTAGATAGAAAACAATGTATTTTAATCCAACTCCCATGTCCAACTACAATACTATAACTATTAACACAATATTTTTGAGAAAGACCCTTCCTCAAATTAACAAAAAAAAATGTAAAGGTAGAAGTTGGAAAATATCGACTTTGAATTTAGGTCATAAACTAATCAAAACATTTCCAGTAACTATATGAGATCTAATGTTTTGATATTCAGAAAGAAGATCAAGCAGTCTCACCTAAATCATGATTAAAGAAAATAATTCGATATAGCAGTCTCGCCGTGGAACCTTGCTTATTACTAATTTCTTAATCAAAGAAATGAGTTTCAAGAAAAAAACACTCCTCTACAAGTGGGTTAGTCACCACTATATCCTTTAAGAGAAAACCTTGGGATTTAGAAAGCCATGCATGTAAAGCTTTTAACTTTAGCCATATTATCATATATCTATATATCATTTATGGATTGAATAATATTCACCTTCCTCCTTCACTCAAAAGGGTTCAAACTTCGATAGCGACACCAAAGCTACCTTAAAATAGGAAGAGGTGATGGAGGGTTTCCATGAGTGTAAAATAAAATCTCTAAAAGATATAACCTTCTAGAAGGATGGAGAGCTCCCATGAGTATAAAAGTGAATCTTTACAAAACATAACCTTTTCTAAGAGAATGCCTCTTGAGAGGTGATATTTCAAAGTTGGGAAATCTAAGATATACCATGTAATGAGTAACAAGTTCTGCATGAGGAAATTCTAATTGAAGAGGCGTTAACCCTCTTTGGGAGTTGAGATGAGTTCATTTGTTACCAAATGGGGGACATTTTTTGTAATCATGATGTGAGGTAGGAATGCCCACAATGAAAGATCGCCAACTAATTATAAAGACATTCCAAGACATATATGAAACCAAAAGAATGCATGGGGAAGACATTAAGGGCAATCATAACCATAGCGGCTAGGTATGATGTGAGGTAGGCATGCCCACACTGAAAGATCGCCAACTTATTATAAACACATTCCAAGACATATATGAAACCAAAAAAATGCACAGGGAAGACATTAAGGGCAATCATAACCATAGTGGCTAGGTACTCAAAAACTTTGTTGTAAACCTAACTTCCATAACACAAACCTCTATAAAAACTCATACACATTTTTAATGTTTTTGATCAACACACGCAAATAAAGTTATCCTACATAAAATGTAACAATAATATGTATATGTCTTACATGCTGCAAAATCACCATTCAACTAAACAACTATGACTAGAGATATTTACCATTCTAAAATCACCCAAAACTTATACATAAACCCAACTACATTATATAACTCACTGGCATAAATACACTAACTACCAAAATAAAAATATATTTATAAAAAAAATTAAACTTAGTCACTTGCATAAATACACTAACTACCAAAATAAAGGTATATTTATAAAAAAAGAAACTGACCTTTAGTGAAAAAATAATATCATTCAATGTTAAAAACCAACTAAACCCTCATGTGTCTTTGATTATTAATAATAAAATAAAATTAATCTAAGTGCATTTCAGATTATTCCTTTCCCAATCACTCAAAATAATAGAAAGAGAATCTCAAAATAATAGTAAAAAATCTCAAAACAACAAAAAGGAAACCAACTTTTCAATGTACTACTTATAAAATATTTTTCTACCTAGAAAATTTATATCACCTTGCCTAACTTAGAATGATTTAGAATAATCGATTGGCTTGTTTTGATAGATATAAGGAAAAGCAATTTTCAATGTACTACTAATAAAATCTTTTTCTTTTTCAAATATATGTCACCATGCCTAACTTAGAATAATTGATATGTTTGTTTTAAAAGATATAACCAATTTATATCACCATGCCTAACTTAGAATAATTGATGGGACCCATTTAGAATTTATTTGAAACTTATGCACCGACATTACAAAATGGAAGGTAAACCATATAGACTGATGGAGATGGCCTTGAAATATATCTCGTAAATATAGTCACGTAGTATGTACGTAAATTTATGCTCATCTAAATGTCAATCTATGTTTGTACCTTGTATATCCTTAAGTAGATCTTTGTGGGGCTTCATTGGCTTGTGGACCCTCGGAAGTTCATGTGGTTTGGACTTGAACGAGGTAGGTCTATAGAAGTAAGAATTAAAAATATTTAATACTAGTGATGTGTGAAAATAGAGATTTTTTTTAATAAAAGATATATTGGATTGTTAATTTTTTTTTTAATTATTATAATTTAGATGTTAAATTAATAGTAGGGATATTTATTATTAATTATTATTTACAATGTAGGTTGACTCATTATTGTTATTAGAGGAAAATCATACTATTTGGAATAATCTATTGGTGGTATGTAAGAGAACAGGTTTTCATTCATGTCATGTACTTATGGGTATTGGGCCATTGACCTATTTCCTCACATCTGAGGAAGGTCAGTTCTTAGCTAAGCAAAGGTAATTTTAAGTCATACTCTGAGATCAAAGAAGCATAGGACTTAAACCAAAGTGATAACTATAAAACGCCTAAGAAATGTATTAGGAAATAGCATAAACATGATAGATATGAGGTAACTTGAGATGGGCCTAGGTAAGGCAAAGTCTTCTCGTCTTTGCTTTTGATAGGCTATTTCTTATCGAGTTCATCTTTAATAACTATTGAGTTGGAGTTGCTTCCTTGGGAATTAGAAGTGCTCATGAGTTCGACCATTTCCTTTTCCTTGTTTGATCCTTCACCATAAACTTTAAAACTAAACCCACAAGCAACTCTGCCAAGTATAGTGAATTTGGCCTCCAGTAGTTTGAGTCTATACAATAATTCTAGTTCATACAGTTTTTGGATTTCTATGGCAATGGCAAGCCAATAAAATATCATCACCTAAAAAACATTGGTATCGCACAACCAATAAAATTCATAACCCTGATCCTAGTTTTGAAATTTGGCCTTCATTTATTAAGTGGAACTTTGTTGGCATTTTTGCTTCACGAATTAACCAGGTTCTCAACCACTTCCTGAGTTCTGGAGCAATGTATCATTCAAATTGTTGTTGCACCTAGATGATAGTTCTCTTTACGCCATTTCCCTATGGATGAGGAGAGGCACACCTAGAGGGTGGAGCATGACCTTTACCTCTCTCAGAAGCACCCCTACAATTGGATTTTAGATTTTCATATTTAACCGACATTGTCAACCTACTTGTGCACTAATCTGAGAGCATTGTTCCCTAATCAAAGCCCATGTAAAACATATATCATCCCACAAATACCCATCACCACTTGAACACAATATGGTAGCACAAGGAATGCAATGGGTTGAAGACAATAAATAGGAATCCCCCCAGGAAAAAAGGTCAAGCTATAAGGACTCATAGAGAATGTTTCATGCAAATGCTAATCAAATATTAAATAAAGATAAAATCTAACCATTGACATCCAAACATCGAGGAGAACCAAAATGCCCTAAAGACAAAAAAAAAATGCAACCAGCAACAAACAAACAATGGGGCTAGTACCAGAGTACATACATTGCAACTACAATTGCCTGAACAAGTCCCATATAAAACCCAACTCCCTATTCACTCTCATCAATGCTTCAGCGCAAAACAAAGCATTATAAGTCATAGTTATTAGTTGGCATGTGCCAGTTTCATCAATGTGTAAAGGTGTTGGTCATCGGGTACCAACGTTTTCCATATTCATCATTCAACATGGTCCTTCACTCCCCATCCCACTTGAATTTATGAAGGTGTACACCCTTACCTTGGGCACCCGCAACCAAATCAAATAAACCATTCATCAACTCTCCACTTCCATCAACTACATGGCAAGCTCAAGTACTAAAGCATTTGATGGAACCGGATCTAAAGAATTAATTAAATAATATTATTATTTTTAATTTTTTTTTATATATAAACTAATTTCAAAACTTATTAATGAGGCAACTTAGTTTTTTAAATAATACACAACCAGAAAATGTAAGTCACAAAAGAGGAAGTAAATGATTGAAAATAAGTCAAAATAAGGCCTTTACACGAGTTCCAAGAAATTTTTAATGGTTCGAGAAAATGGTGAAGCTTTGCATTAATAGATTGATTTTTATCATTATGCGGAGCGGCGCTCACTATTTAATTATAGTAGAGATGTTATAATGTCAATATAACATTTTAACTCGATCAAATTACATAAAAATAAAATAAATTTTAAAAATTAATAATTATTATAATTATAATTATCAATAAAACATTTTGACTTAGCCAAATTATATAAAAATAAAATAAAATAAATAATTATAATTATAATTATAATTAAACCAGCCTAGATCTATCTTAACTTTGGATCTCCAAGCACCGAGAGGGATCAAATCTCTTGAGATGTAAACATCTTTTAGAGTGAAAAGAAATTTGATCCCTCTCGGCTCTTGGTAGATCCGTAGTTAAGATGAATTTAAGATGGTTGTAATAATCAAAGAAAACATAAAGTATTGACTTGTAAATGTAGATAGAAAATAAGTAAAAATGTAATTCCAAAAATAATTTGTTTTGAAGTGTTATTTTAACATGTTGATTTGTACCATTTTAGTAATTGGTAATAAAATTTAGTAAACATAATTACAAACAGTTGCATTGCTTGAGGATTGAGAATATATTCATAATATGAATAGAAGGGTGTGTTAAAGGCATGTACTTTAAACTGTACCTTGTTGGATACAATATGTTTTTAGCACAAATGTTATTATAGACATATACAAGAGGAAATATTAGATAGAAAGAAAATTAATTTGAAAATAAAACACCAGAAACTTAGTTCTAATTATTTAGATACCAATTTTAGTGTTTTAACTATTTACATATATATTTTATGCATTTAGTTTAAGCCTCTAGGCTTTCTATGTTAACTATTTTAATTCAATATTTTAAATGTTGAGATTTGAAGTTGTAGAAGGGTTCCATAGGCATTATATAGGATCGTAAGGCATAGTTATGGAGAGAAATAACTGGATGTTTTTATCTTAAGGGTATGTTTCCCTCCACCCATAAACACATTTAATAAGAGGAAACATGGCTTTACAAACATCCTCATAGTTAAAATAGGAGTTTTTTTATAGATTTGGGCCCTTACTTTCACTTAAGACTGGCATCAGTGCTCGGCATGTACGCATGATGGAGCCTCAAGAAGGATCGGAAAATCTCTTGAGGAGAGGCAATTATGGGTCAAATGCTAGAGGAGAGGTGTTTTAGTGAGTTCCTTCACCTTTTCATACATAGCCTTGCTTTTTTGTACCAATGGAAGAAAGTGCAAGATTAAGTGAAGTATAATATATCTAATAGATAATACAATGTGAAGGATTGTATAATGAATAACTAATCAATGAATGGGGTAGGAACTATCATCAAGGGAGATGGTGTTGTTTTAGTTATGGTGAGAAACAATGAATAGTTAAGCAATGAATAAGGTGTGTGCTATGAGCAAGGGACATAGTGTTATTATGGTAGTGATGAGAACCATAGCAAGTGGCCAACAACCACAACAAGACATCAGTTGGGCTACAAATAATAGTTATACCATGAAAAATAAATCCAAAGTTACCTTTATGAAAAAATAATTAACATAAAATGTTATGGATTAATGTTAAATCTCAAGTCTAGCAATAATCAACCTCGGCTTAATCTAGTGTAAATACATTATATGTTTCATAAGTTTATTCTACATGAATGGTCCCTTCCCTCGATATGAGGCCAAATAAGGCCTCAAAGTTTATGATTCGTTAAAGAATGTCATTTAAATATTCTATAGGTAGAATAAAATACAGAGCCAAAAAATTAAGTTAAGCACCTTGGTTTATGTGAATGGACTAATGTAAAATCATGAATCAGTTAATAATACACCCAAGAGCCCTAAGGGAAGGGACTAATAAACCATAAAGTATATAATTTTATAAATTATTTGGTATGTTTTTTTTAATATATTAATTTGTTTTGTTTACGTTTGTTGGAATGGTGAATGTATTGAAAGATAATAATAAGCATACAATAGATTTAATAAGTCGGTCCATTACTTTTAAAATGGATATACTTGAAAGGGTGGCAAGGACATGGTCATATATGATATTGAAGTAAATGAAAAAACACATTCTTTTAGGGACTAGAACGTGCAAGTAATAATTAAGTTGAGGCTCTAACACTATATATGTGATTAAGTTTAATTAATGCTAGTTGATATAAGAAAATTATTGTGATAGGAGACCCAAAGTTAATCATTAAAGCTAACTCAAAAACAATTTGAGCAAAAGTAGAGCAATTTCACCAAAAACCACAAAGAATCGTGAAAGAAGCATCAAGATTTGAGGACTAGATACTTAATAACCTTGTCGTGAATCCATCTTCCAAACCACGAGTCTTAATAGAAATTGATACTCATATATTAACACTTTTAGTGAATGCAACAGAGTAAGACTATCCAACATCATATTTAACAATGAATAATATACATCTAATGTGCTAAAAAAACACCATTCAATTAAGAAACGATGAACAACATTATCTATTCTACCAAAGTTACGACGCCTAACTTCACCTACATTAAATAACTCGCTTACACAAATGCACAAAACAATAAAAAAACATAAACTTAGAAAGAATATAAAATTTAGTGGGAACAAAAAATAGTTAATATTACCCATGAACTAATTCTTCAATATATTAAAACATAGTCATTCTCCAACTACTCAAAATAACAAAAATAAAAAAATAAAATCCCGCCAACTAATTCTTCAATATATTAAAACTTAGTCATTTTCCAACTACTCAAAATAACAAAAATATAAAAATAAAATCCCACCAACTAATTCTTCAATATATTAAAACTTAGTCATTTTCCACCTACTCAAAATAACAAAAAAATAAAAGCTTTCATTTTATATTAAAATAAAAATTAATTTTTTAATATTATATTATAAATATTAAGAATAAATAAATAAATTACAAAATACATGTGATTATATGTCAGATAAATAAAATTTTTTAATAATATTAACAATTTAGAGTTGATTAATATATCCGGATGCATTGAAACTTATGCACCGACATTCCTAAAAGAAATGTGAGCCCTCTCTAGAATATAGAATGATGGAGATGGTTTGTACGTATATCGTAATTTTAGCCACACATGTAAAAAAATATCCAATTTTAATGTCTCTACTCTTTATATCCTAGTTACATCTTTGCGGGCCTTGGGAGCTACACATGTTGTGGGCCCTACAAGGTAGGTCCATACAAGTAGGAAATAAAAACAACTACAAGTGGGGAGCCCAATACCCAGATATTCCAGAATGGAGATTTTTTTGAGATGTTTATAATGTGATTTTTTGGAGATTTTGGTGACGGAATCCGGCGGAAGAAATTGAGGTTAAATCTTGATTTGTTGCAGTTAAAATGGTTTTTTAACTGAATATTTGGATTCAGCACCCTGAAAAACCCGTGGGACGCTTTCATTGTGCAGAAACTAGCTATCAAACTTGCGATTCCAACAAATTCCTGCCAGATTTCGACCGAAAAAACCCGCCAAAAAAACTTTCAAAAAATCCGATTATAAACAACTGCATTTCTTTTAACACGCACATGCTATAAAATAAAAATTTATTTAGGGGCCAACTTTGATTTCATGGTAAAATCCTTTTAGAACTTTATCCGTAAATAAATATAATAATTTTATATTTTTTCCCAATTATTTATATATATAAATATATTGGATTAGATACCAAGTAATGGTGGTATCTTTAGGGTTTGTGGTTTGTCTTTTACTTGATATCTATGGGATGGTATATACTATTTCTATAATGTTAGTGTTTTGGTTACATATATATATATATAAAAGTATGGATAATGGTGTATAATTTTAATTAAAATTTTATTTATATATAAATTATATATAGTTTTTAATATAATAGTTAGTGTGTTAATGTGATGTTATAAGTATTAATAAAAGTTAATAAAAAAATTATACATTTAAATGATAAATAAGGTGATTATAATGGCACATTATCATTATAAGAGTGGTTGTTGTGTGTTATAGGAGTTTAATGTTATGAAGTAAGGTTTGAAGTGTTGTAGAAAGGATTTCTTGTTTTATGATAACCATAATACAAATTTATCAATGTGAGAGACTTTAGATTCTTCATGCTCCCGAGTTGCAACTTGAAATAAAATATCAATTTTGCTTGAGATCTAATTTAATATAGGTCTTTTACTCCATGGAAAATTACGATAATTCCATGTAA
Source organism: Pinus tabuliformis (assembly GCA_031772625.1). Taxonomy (NCBI): domain Eukaryota; kingdom Viridiplantae; phylum Streptophyta; class Pinopsida; order Pinales; family Pinaceae; genus Pinus; species Pinus tabuliformis. The sequence continues at coordinate 1,184,911,786 of CM062805.1, read as the reverse complement.
ATATTCAAAGCGTATCTAGTTCCTATTTGTTATTATCGTTTTGGTCTCTATCCCTAATAATAGCATTTTTTTTCCTAATTATTGCCCATCTTTCTTCCTTACTAGCTTCTTTTACCTTTTGAATTTCCTTAACTCTACTTGGTCTTCTGGAATGAGATTTTCATTTATAGATATTCCTGACCCTTTTAGGAGTTTAATTACGCTAAATTTATGGTTATCAGAGCTTACCTTAGCATAAATCAACCTATTCTTATGTTAAATAATTTTGCCCAACCTCTTTACTTAGGTGAAGTAAGTTGTTTCAATTTGTGATTTGTTATTTAGTTCTTCTTGCCGTATTGTTGGTGTGTCTTCATCTTTCTACTCTTTAAGACACAAATTATGAGTTTCAAGGTTCTTTTGTTACATTCATGCTCTGGCTACTCATTTTCTTTTTGATGGATTTGATATTCAATCTACATTCCAAACTATTTAGGGCCAAATTATTCCATAGGTTTTCTTCTAGTTATTTAATCTTGTCCCTAAGATTAAGATTTTCTACAAACTCTTCTCCTTGGGTTAATTGTTTGTTTTCTTGACTTTGTTTTCCCAATTCTTGTAATCTAGCATCTGTTTTGTAGTTGGATCTCCACTCCTAATATTTTATTGTTTATTGTTTATTTGAGTTTGAATCTTGGCTTGTAAGGAATTGCTTTTAACTCTGATTGAAGTTTGGCTTCTCTCTCATCTCTACATTTTTGTAAATAATTTATACATTCATATATATTATCTAGGATTATTTTTCTATGTATCCTCGTGGAATATTTTGATATTTGTGGTGATTTACTAGGATTAGAGCTCGTGTTGTAGAGCAATAGACAAATAAAAAGCAAAAGATCTTTGCACCTAATTAATCATAGGGTTTGGCCTTAAGTTGTTGAGATCCTTTTAGCAAAATTCTCACTGCTTAGAGATTTCCCACCCCACAGAGTTCTAAATATTCATTATTAAAGATCATATGCCCATAAATATAAAGTAATTGGAAGTAGAAAAACAAAGAAGTATGCTCAAATATATTTTCACCATAAAAATTGTATGTCCAAAAATATATGTTCATTGTAAAGAGAGGGATGCCAAGATATACATTTGCCACATAGATGTATACCCTGCAAAACATTTGTCGCAAAGAAAAATAAGGTGATATATCTATATAGAGAGAGAGAGAGAGAGAGACCCAAGAAAATTTTCACTGCAAAAAAAAGATTCATCACATAGAAAAATAAAATAATATACACAGATAAAAATATATATTCAAATGTATATCTAGAGAAATATTCAAATATATATATATATTGATTGGATTACAGAAATTTTACATAATATACAGTCATAGAAAGTATTTAACGAACAATGTCTAGTTTGAGCAAAAATAAAAACTAACTAACTAGCCTGGAACTATTATGGGGAGGAGTGTCTGCCCATATATGGGAAACCAGATGGCCTCCCTGGATGTTCTAAGAACAATTTGTATCATACCAAAAACCAATTTGATATGTAAATGAACAACAGAAGTGGACAAATATTTTCCTAGTTCTAGTTTGTGATAAATGCAATGCCTAGAGCTACTTGAAGGCTTGTTCGTCCTTCAGCCAAGGTGGTCACTCCCATTCCACTAGAGTCCAGTCATAGCTTGTGTCTTTGGCCAGTTGCGGGTTCAACTTTGGTTGTTGATCGGTTGTTGTTGCCCAGCAACCAGTCATTGGTTTCACCAATCTACTGCCCAAAGATCTTGGCTCCCCAGGGTTTTTCTCCATAATGTTGCTTAGAGGTTGAGGATTTCCATAAGATTGTTCCCCCTTGCTCCTTGGTTTCGACTTCACGGAACTGGGGGGTTTATCCCCTTGCTAGACTAAGTATGGCAGACTCTGAGAAGCAGAATTGTCTAAAGTGTTAGAAGGTGCTGGAGGTAGGAATTGGATTCCCATGGCTCCATCTATAACTATAACAAACCCACCCCACCTACCCCAGTGTAATGGGTTGTCATTGATAATCAAATTCTTCTTATCATTTATCATAAGAATGTGATAAATATTTATTTATTTATGTATGTATTCCTCATTATCAATTTCTTCTATTATGGACTTTAAATTCATTATCTGGGGGTTATGGCTCCACCCACCTTTCTTCTACCTAAGCACACAACTCAGACCCTCAATCACTTCATCCTATTTATTTATGCACGATTTTTCTACCCTTATATGTATATGTATATGTATATATGTATATATATGTATAAATATATGTGTGTGTGCGTGTGTGTGCGTGTGTGTAGAATGCTAAGTTTCCCATATACAATGGGCTCTACCATAGTTACTTTTCATGCACCTTTAATAAGCTACCACATCACATAAAGGATGTGCGGGTTCTAGGTGGATCATCGAATGTTCAAACAGTGGAGTCATTGCATGCTCATTACGACAAGTTAATGTGCATGAGTTTTACGAGGAGTGTCACCCCTCGAAATGGACAGTAAGAGGAAATATCCAATCGCTAGATCAACAGCTCACCATCATTCTGATGGGTCAAGCCCATTTCCCAAACTCTCCTTGGGCACCCTCAGGAAGTAGGTTCATGTTTACAACGAAACCACGAGGGTTTCTTTACGCGTGCGCGACGTTAGGTTGAAGCCCCACCTTTCAGGCCCCTCCCACAATGTTGGTCCACCACGTCATCCTAACGCTTACATCCCAGCACTCTCATATGTTTATCTCCCTTATACCTCTGAGATGCGTCATCTTGATGCCTTCATCCCTACACCTCCTATCAACTTCCCTTTTTAGCCATCCATGGTGGGACCCTCTGGGACACATCATCTCAATCCCAACACCCTCGCACTCTCCCTGGGCAATCCTCGTGCACATCTGGGTGGGAACCACAGGGACATGTTATCCCAATCCCAACACCCCGGTTCTCCCCTAATGTGCACTTTTGGGCTTCCAGGAAAGAACCCTAGGTATACGTGGAACGGTGGGTCTCACCTCGGCATGACCCCTGCTTCCAACTAGCCCACGTTGTAACAGTGCCACAACATCCCATATCAAATCATCCTGACTCTTCCTTATTGTGCTTCGCATTCAACCTCCAAGGAGAGATCTACGAACTAAGCTATCCCATGGCCCACCCAACACCAATTCCATGCATCCAAGGTTATCTAAAGGCGACCATGTCCCACCCCACGTCATCATGTGCTCCGCTGCAATTTCCCCTTTTGGAACTTACGGGCTTTTAACCTCAGGGTTTCACTATCATATGGGCTCCACTCTAGCCAATAGGAAGGTTCTCTGCCTCCAAGCTATGAACACAACTGGCATAATGCTCAATCATCCTTGCCATTATTTTTTGATGCCAAAAATAATTCCCAAGGTGTGACCACATGCATGAGTTTTCATATGGGCACCTTTTCCAGCCAATGGTGGAACTATCAGGCCTAAGTGTTTGCCAATGCATCTTGGCTTACGTCACCCCACCTACCCTTAGCATTGCAAAATAAGAACTCTCGGCCATGCCACTTCTTCTTCACTCAATAGCGATAAGGAATAATTAGGGCATCCAATACGGAGCTTCCACGATGAGGGTTTCGACGGGCCTCATGAAATAGGGTTGTCATGCTAAGGCTATAAGGTTGAATCCCGCCTAGCTTCATCGCAACGCTGCTCTATGCAACTTTACCATTCGAGCGTGGATTCATTTACGGTTTTTCTATAGAGCTTTTGAAACTAACCAAAGCTACATAAGTGCTTCATCATGGCCTCCATGTCTTACTATGCCCTTATAGGCGCCACCCCTCTTAAGCTTAAGATAGAAATTAAAGGATTCCCCTTTTTGGGATGGGGAATACCAAGCATGTCAACGTTGGTGATATTTCGGACGCCCTCTGCTAAATACTTTTAGTAAACTCCTGAAGGGACTTCACCTCTCCTACCACACGCCAAGGAACACCCAATCGTTCCTAGCGACCTTACTGGAAAGGTTTCACGTATGAGAGGTCTCAAAGGAATTTGGCTATTAGCAATGACGCACTAACCTTCCCTTTTGGACAATATATGTTGCACGTTGAACACCATGGCTATTATTAGTCACCCAAGCAATAAGTAGTCACATCCTCTCAAATATGAGATGCTACTCAAAATGCACATAGGTCCCTTCAACCAAACCCAGGTCGATGAGTAATGTAGCCCCACACCAGGGTATTTATCTCCACAGGCTAAAATCCCCCCTGTAATACCCATAAATTGGAAAACAGAAAACATGTAAATATTCATAAACTGGAAAACAGGAAGCTTAAAACTTAATTTTTGCACTTACCTGAACTGCTAGCTGATCCTATGAAGCTGTCGATACTGTTGCTGTTTTGTTCTGCTGCTGTTTGCTCCAATTACCCAGGGAGACCAATTCCACCCAACTTGATTGAGTAGAGGCTGGCTTCTCAATCCAACAAGCTTCTCACAGAAGCCCACTGTCCCCCGTGCCCAGAACCTCAGTCAGATTAAAGCTCATCCAATAGTAAATCTCTGTCACTGCTAAATTCTGCTCCACCTCCTCTGGTTTCACTCCTCCATTTTTCTCCCCTGTTCTCGGTTCACAAATTCGGTTTTAACCCCGGGCCTGGCGGTGGCCGCTCTCCAGCATGCAACCACCGCCTTCCCCTTTCCCGACACGCCTTCCACGCTTTGAGTCTCTCTCCCTACTGTCATAGCACTCTGAAGTTTATCCTGGAATTAAACGTCCCCCGTACATGAGGGTCTTTATTGGTAAATACTTTAGTTTTATAAAGTTCACTTATACCTTACAACGTTTAACTTATAATTTATATTTTATAAAGTTACTTTATATATTGTAAGGTTTAATATATATATATATATATATATATATTATATTGTAAGGTTTAATATATTGTAAGGTTTAATATATATGTATATATATATATTATAAAGTTTATAATTATATTTTATAAAATTAATATATATCTATATATATATATATTGTAAAGTTTAATATTTATATATATTTTATAAAGTTTAGAATTATATTTTATAAAGTTTACAAAAAAATTATATTTATAAAACTTTAAATAAATTTATTATTTTAAAATTCATCACATTTGTTTTTATTATAAAGTTTGAAACTTTATATAGTGGATTAGTTTAGATGGGCCGTTACATATATGTAATACCCATAAATTGGAAAACAGAAAACATGTAAATATTCATAAAATGGAAAACAGGAAGCTTAAAACTTAATTTTTGCACTTACCTGAACTGCTAGTTGATCTTGTGAGCTGTCGATACTGTTGTTGTTTTGTTCTGCTGTTGTTTGCTCCAATTACCCAGGGAGACCAATTCCACCCAACCTGATTGAGCAGAGGCTGGCTGCTCAATCCAGCAAGCTTCTCACAGAAGCTCACTGTCCCCCGTGCCCAGAACCTCAGTCGAATTAAAGCTCATCCAATAGTAAATCTCTGTCACTGCTAAATTCTGCTCCACCTCCTCTGGTTTCACTGCTCCATTTTTCCCCCCTGTTCTCGGTTCACAAATTCGGTTTTAACCCCGGGCCTGGCGGTGGCCGCTCTCCAGCATGCAACCACCGCCTTCCCCTGTCCCGACACGCCTTCCACGCTTTGAGTCTCTCTCCCTGTTGTCATAGCACTCTGAAGTTTATCCTGGAATTAAACGTCCCCGTACATGAGGGTCTTTATTGCTAAATACTTTAGTTTTATAAAGTTCACTTATACCTTACAACGTTTAACTTATAATTTATATTTTATAAAGTTACTTTATATATTGGAAGGTTTAATATATATATATATATATTATAAAGTTTATAATTATATTTTATAAAATTAATATATATATATATTGTAAAGTTTAATATTTATATATATTTTATAAAGTTTAGAATTATATTTTATAAAGTTTACAAAAAAATTATATTTATAAAACTTTAAATAACTTTATTATTTTAAAATTCATCACATTTGTTTTTATTATAAAGTTTGAAACTTTATATAGTGGATTAGTTTAGATGGGCCGTTACATATATGTAATAACCATAAATTGGAAAACAGAAAACATGTAAATATTCATAAACTGGAAAACATGAAGCTTAAAACTTAATTTTTGCACTTACCTGAACTGCTAGCTGATCCTGTGAAGCTGTCGATATTGTTGCTGTTTGCTCCAATTACTTCTCCAATTACCCAGGGAGACCAATTCCACCCAACCTGATTGAGTAGAGGCTGGCTGCTCAATCCAGCAAGCTTCTCACAGAAGCCCACTGTCCCCCGTGCCCAGAACCTCAGTCGGATTAAAGCTCATCCAATAGTAAATCTCTGTCACTGCTAAATTCTGCTCCACCTCCTCTGGTTTCACTCCTCCATTTTTCCCCCCTGTTCTCGGTTCACAAATTCGGTTTTAACCCCGGGCCTAGCGGTGGCCGCTCTCCAACATGCAACCACCGCCTTCCCCTGTCCCGACACGCCTTCCACGCTTTGAGTCTCTCTCCCTGCTGTCATAGCACTCTAAAGTTTATCCTGGAATTAAAAGTCCCCGTACATGAGGGTCTTTATTGCTAAATACTTTAGTTTTATAAAGTTCACTTATACCTTACAACGTTTAACTTATAATTTATATTTTATAAAGTTACTTTATATATTGTAAGGTCTAATATATATATATATATATATATATATATATATATATATATATATATATATATATATTATAAAGTTTATAATTATATTTTATAAAATTAATATATATATATATTGTAAAGTTTAATATTTATATATATTTTATAAAGTTTAGAATTATATTTTATAAAGTTTACAAAAAAAATTATATTTATAAAATTTTAAATAACTTTATTATTTTAAAATTCATCACATTTGTTTTTATTATAAAGTTTGAAACTTTATATAGTGGATTAGTTTAGATGGGTCGTTACATATATGTAATACCCATAAATTGGAAAACAGAAAACATGTAATATTCATAAACTGGAAAACGGGAAGCTTAAAACTTAATTTTTGCACTTACCTGAACTGCTAGCTGATCCTGTGAAGCTGTCGATACTGTTGTTGTTTTGTTCTGTTGTTGTTTGCTCCAATTACTGCTCCAATTACCCAGGGAGACCAATTCCACCCAACCTGATTGAGCAGAGGTTGGCTGCTCAATCCAGCAAGCTTCTCACAGAAGCCCACTGTCCCTCGTGCCCAGAACCTCAGTCGGATTAAAGCTCATCCAATAGTAAATCTCTGTCACTACTAAATTCTGCTCCACCTCCTCTGGTTTCACTGCTCCATTTTTCCCCCCCTGTTCTCGGTTCACAAATTCGGTTTTAATCCCGGGCCTGGCGGTGGCCGCTCTCCAGCATGCAACCACCGCCTTCCCCTGTCCCGACACGCCTTCCACGCTTTGAGTCTCTCTCCCTGCTGTCATAGCACTCTGAAGTTTATCCTGGAATTAAACGTCCCCGTACATGAGGGTCTTTATTGCTAAATACTTTAGTTTTATAAAGTTCACTTATACCTTACAACTTTTAACTTATAATTTATATTTTATAAAGTTACTTTATATATTGTAAGGTTTTATATATATATTATAAAGTTTATAATTATATTTTATAAAATTAATATATATATATATATATATATATTTTGTAAAGTTTAATATTTATATATATTTTATAAAGTTTAGAATTATATTTTATAAAGTTTACAAAAAAATTATATTTATAAAACTTTAAATAATTTTATGATTTTAAAATTCATCACATTTGTTTTTATTATAAAGTTTGAAACTTTATATAGTGGATTAGTTTAGATGGGCCGTTACATACACTCCCTCTTCTGTAAACTTCGTCCCGAAGTTAGAGTTTTAGGTTTAAGGTTTTAATGGTTATGACTTTTTCTATCCAGGTCCCCAAGCTATCCTCAAATTATCCTATCCTTCCTAATCTCTTCCGCTCCCATCCTATCCGTCCTCTACTGGAGTATGCCATGGCACCAGTTTTACTGACCCGACCATTCATAAACTCTAAGGTGACAGCGTCGGTTATACCGACCTGATCCCTAGTAGGCATCCGGCAGTCATCATCACACGTCTAGGGGAGCGTGACTCGCACAGTCCTCCCATGACTCCAGGGTTCGGAGGATAAACGGTGGGTAACACCTCCACCCCTCCCAATAGAACTCAGGGTTAACACCCTATCATAGAATCACTTGGAGCTTTAATTTTTCTGAGGTTCTATCATCACGTGGTCATCCCGGTAACTGTCTATTACCTGCAATCAAATGCTTATCCATGCATTCGTAAAACGTGCATCAGCATATTCAAGTAACTCACTTATTATCCCTTTATGAGTTAATCTATGATACTATAGTACAACATATTTTTCCATATTCCATGCATGTCTTTGGACGTTTATCTAGAATGTATTCACTTCCTGATTTCTATCCCATTGATCATATTGACATAAATAAATAAATCAGATCTATAATATCTTAATTTCTATCAGAGGAAAACTTATTCAACTGTCTTAACTTTACTTCAATAATTTATGATTTAGTAAAATAAACCACATATATTGTTTTGGTATCCATGTACCAGCAGGAATTAAACATATATTATTTTGGTATCCATGTACCAGCAGGAACTAAACATATATTATGCCACAAAATTTCATGTTTATCCATAATCATTCAAAATGTTTTAGAGTCTCTGATTGTAGTGAAGTAAATATATACTAAACATAGTGTAAGGTTCTTCAAAATGGACATAAATTAGGGTATCTCTGGCATATGTCCTCTGTATCTTCCCAAGTCGCTGATCCAGGGCTATACTTGTCCCATTGGACTTTAACTTGGTCCACCAGGCGGTTCTTCAGCTATCGAATTCTACGTTCCAGTATACGTAACGGTTCGACCGTTACGATTCCCTTGATCCATACCTGAAGATCCCGCTATAGTAAGTTGATGCGCTGCTTGGTCGTTGCTGATTACTGCATGAATTCTATGATTATCTTGATTGTTTGGTATTGGTCCCTCTCCAGTCCAATGCGACATATTCGACGAAGCTTCAGGGCAATCCTGTTGAAAATGCGATCCCCCACATCCCCAACAATTTAGCGACATTGATCCTCTTGACTCAGGACGTGAATTTCTAGAGAACGAGCTTTGTCCTCTCATGCTGATTTCTCTCGAATTTCTACCTCTACTGGCAGTCCCTTGAGATAACCGTGACCTAGCGTTCGATGGTTCCGAGGCTATAGTGTTTACTGCCATGGGAGCTCTTGTTACAATATTTCTAGAGGTAGACATGTTATCGTAAGGTGGCCTTGAGCTACCTCCATTGATAAAGTTTCGAGGAGTCTTTCCAGGAAATCTTGATTGTAAAGGTTCTGCTAGCCCTATCTCATTTCTGATTCCAAGGTGCTCTTCTGCATAACGACCACACTCAACCGCCTCGGCTACTGATGACGGTTTCCACATGCTCACCAGGGCTCTAATGCGAGGATTTAACCCAAATATGAAGCGTTCAGCTTGACGTTCATCAGAATCTAAGTAGTGAATGTATTTTACCAGCTCCATAAACCTTATTTCGTACTCTTCCACTATTTTATTTCCCTGAATTAATGTATGAAAGGCTCTCGCTTGTTGTTGTTGAAAGTATGGAGGTAAATACTTTGCACGGAACCTTCCCTCAAATAGTTCCCAAGGGACATTATCCGATGTAAGGTGCAGCTGCTTCTCCAGATTTCCCCACCAAATTAAGGCACTCTCCTTTAATTGAAACACGGCAATTTTTGTTTTTGCCGAAGGCGAATATTCTCTTAACCTAAAGCATCGGTTCATTCCTTCCAACCATGCTTCAGCGCGTTCACCTGCTCGACCTCCTGAAAATTCTGGGAGTCTAATTTTCTGAAGCTCTCTAGAGATGTCTTCTCTTGATCTTCTGGGCTCCAAATTATTTGGTTCCGCTGAACTGGTGGCTACATGCTGAAATTCCTCTTTGGTTTTAGCCTTAGCTGATTCCTTTAATGTCTCCAATAAGGCTTCCAAAGAGTTCATTATCACAGTCAACTCTGGCGCTGGAGCGTTTGATGTTGACAGAGGTCTTGGTGGTGATGAAGGTGATGGGGATGATGATGGCGACAGTGACGGCATTAATGGTGATGATGCCGCCTGGTCACGTCGTCGTCGCTCATACGTCCTTACCATTGTAATGGTTCCTGAACACATATAATAAATTCTGTCAAATTTTGAGGTGGATAACCGAATTTTAACACCCAAATTTTCTTTTGCAACATCACATTCCTAAACGGGTATAGTTTTGCTATTTATACCCGCTAGGCGGATCTTACTGGTACCGAGGTCAAGGAGGGTGGTCTCGCGACCTCCTTGTCCTAATGCATGGTGTTCTATCCTAATATGAACAATGCAGAAGTATGGTTATTAGCTCCAAAGGTAAGACATCTAAGGTTTATTTACCTAATAACATCTACAAAATGAAAATGTTAGATGTCTCGATTACAATGCACATCGGTAACATACCTGTCATACCTCAATCTGACTATTACATTTAAGGGGGTCATATATATCTATATCCCGAATATATTACTTGGATATGGGTTAAATCCATAAAAGAAGGGTTGTTTTGTTTCCATTTTTAGATTAACCTTTAGAATTTTACCAAAGACATATCATGGTTTATGATTTCGATATTTTAATGGTTGATGCAAAACGCTTTTTGACTGTAATAGGATTTATAGAGGATTCATACACATTTATAATTCTAAAGTAACGAAATCCTTTTATTCACATTCAACACTGATGTACTTAACAGTCCCAGGAGACTCATTTTATTTCTTCTTTACAAATCTGGAAATCAGAGAAGCTCACCCTATTCCAGATCTGCCCTAAGAACTAGAAGTCTAGATACACTGCTTTCATATCTAAATCCTAGACTAGAGTTTGAAGCTATAAAACTGCAAGTTGAACCTTCTGACAGCATACTTTAAGACTCAAGAGCAGATTTATATGTGTAAAAATCTGTCTGTCAAACAGATAACAGAACCTTGAGATCGTACCATCATCCCAGATAATTTTTAGCCCATAACACAAGTCATACTTATCATCCCATTTGAATAGGTTGATATATATATATATATATATATATATATATATATATATATATATATATATATACTGAGCTAAATGTCATTCAACCCAAGACCCATTTCATAGTACCATCTAGATGCATGCAAGTTGTAACTACGAATATTTTATGACCACACTATTGACATACTATAAGATGAATTATATTTGTCATCAAGAAAATGTAACCCAACTTATTCCAGTGTCACGCACCAAAGGGTTGTCATGCTAAGGCTATAAGGTTGAATCCCGCCTAGCTTCGTCGCAACGCTGTTGTATGCAACTTTACCATTCGAGCGTGGATTCATTTACGGTTTTTCTATAGATCTTTTGAAACTAACCAAAGCTACATAAGTGCTTCATCATGGCCTCCATGTCTTACTATGCCCTTATAGCCGCCACCCCTCTTAAGCTTAAGATAGAAATTAAAGGATTCCCCTTTTTGGGATGGGGAATACCAAGCATGTCAACGTTGGTGATATTTCGGACGCCCTCTGCTAAATACTTTTAGTAAACTCCTGAAGGGACTTCACCTCTCCTACCACACGCCAAGGAACACCCAATTGTTCCTAGCGACCTTACTGGAAAGGTTTAACGTGTGAGAGGTCTCAAAGGAATTTGGCTATTAGCAATGACACACTAACCTTCCCTTTTGGACAATATATGTTGCACGTTGAACACCATGGCTATTATTAGTCACCCAAGCAATAAGTAGTCACATCCTCTCAAATATGAGATGCTACTCAAAATGCACATAGGTCCCTTCAACCAAACCCAGGTCGATGAGTAATGTAGCCCCACACCAGGGTATTTATCTCCACGGGCTAAAATCCCCCCTAAGTAAGATCATAGGTTATTAAAGTTAGGAGAGGAGGTAATCCTTGGCATCAACACATTTCCATATAGATTGTAGTACAGGTTGTAACTAGTGTGTGTGTGTGTGTCTGTGTGTGTGTATACGCAGACCCTGTCAAATAGGAAGTCTCCAATTAATCATTCTACATTAATAAAAGATATATATATATATATATATATATATATATATATATATATATACGCAGACCCTGTCAAATAGGAAGTCTCCAATGTAACCATTCTACATTAACAAAAGATATATATATACACACACACACACACACACACATACGTAGACCCTATCAAACAAGTAGTCTCCAATGTAATCATTCTACATTAATAAAAGAGATATTTGTGTCAAGTGTTGCCATGTTTAGTTTAGATCCTCATGGATCCTTTCAATGCTTTTATACCTTACATAGTTTGTTATTTATTATGTGTTATTAACAACACAGTCAAGCATTTCACACAACACAACATTTCAATCCAAAAATGCAAACACATGTTCATCACATTCATAAGCACCATTTCAATCCAGAAATATAAACACACATTCATTAGCATTGCAAATGCATAAGAACTTTGGATTGTTTTGGGAAACTGAGACTGGGAAAAGGACTCTCCACCCAACCGTAGACAATTGCATCCAAGCTCACTTGCAGTTGTCACCCTCGAGCTAGATTCTAGAGACTGAGGGTCTTGCTCAAAGGATTGAAACACCAACTGCCCGCTAAAACAGGGACTCCAGTGGACCTCGTTCCTCCACCCACCAACCACTCAGTAATGAATAGTGCACAAGGGAATCCAGAGGCTTCTTCTCCACCCAAGCACACACAGGGAATCTAGAGGCCAACTGCCTCCACCCAAGAGTGTTAAGGGAGTCCATATAAGAAAGCATCCACCCTAACCATAGTGGTTCCACCCACTCTAAGGAATCTAGAACCCACTGCAAAATCATAGAAAAAGGGCTTCAGAGGTCCTCCCTCCAAGAACCCAAGGACACAATCCTCCACCCACACCATCAATGGAATCCATAGAAAACCATCTCCAACCTCTGGATTTATAGGGACTCGAGAGGCATTGTTCCTCACCAAGGAGAGACCATCTTTATGCCAATCATGCCAATTGAACTATTGTCATTGTCTTCTCTTCTCTTCTCTTCTGCAATCCTTGCTCTTCTCTTCTCTTCTCTTCGGCATTATTCTATGTTGAATGTTGCTTGAATGATTCCTTATGCCTAAATGAATCAGTGAGTGAATAATCCCCTCCTTTTCCTCTATTGTTTTCTTTTCTGCACAAGTATTTACTCCCTTATCCTTGCTACCTTGCAATGTCTTCCAAGACAGCATGGTCCTTGTCCTTCTCTTTCAGCCCCATTAAATTCAAAATCAGTCCATTAAAAACATATACCAACCAGCCTTTAGTTTTTGTTGAAAACAGTTCAGATTTCCTACACAAGGAAACCTCACACATCCCAACCAAGCAACCTTGTTAGCTTTGGAATCAGTGTCCCTTTTGACTCAACCCCTTTTTTTAAATATATTTTGTGAAATATTTACATTGCATTTTCATGAGGAAACCTAGGTTGGGGTTGTCACAATAACTCGTAGAATGGCCCAGGCTTGAATCAGGTGAAATTGCACGGTGAAAACATGGCCTTCCACCATCGTCTTTTCTTCATGTTCCCAAAGTTGGCGTTCTAATAAATTTCTCAATGCACATATTTTATCACTTGTGTTTCCAAGCTTCTAAGCTTCCATGTTCGCAACCATGTGACGGATGTGTCTCTAGAGGTCCTTGTCGAAAGGCTCAGCACCATGGCCATGCTTAAGAGGAGGAGGTTATTGGCCTTTGCCTCTTCCCCCTCTCCAAGGAAGGTTGTGTTCCCTAACCATTAGTGGCTAGCCTTCTGTGACTAGAATTGCTCTTATCAGCTCCACTAACCTTCACTCCAATCTCCTTTGTGTGGATGAGTGATTGAATAGGTCGTTGCCTTGTTAGTCAAGTTTGCTCATCCCAAGTTGGCAATAAATACCAAGTCTTTTCTCCCTTACCACTCCAGCATATATATTGCATGGGGCCTATGGAGATTGTTGGCCTGGAGTGTCTTCATCATCCAGCCTTAATTATTAGTGCATTAGCTGAAATGAAGGAACTCAATTCCTTCAAGATCCACTTAATCATTCAGATCTGAGTATATATATATATATATATATATATATATATATATATATATATATATATATATATATATATATAACTAATTTCAAGGGGCCTATGGAGATCGTTGGCCTAAAGCATTGCCATCCTCCAACATTAATTACTAATGTGTTGGCTGACATGAGGGCTTTCAATTCCTTCAAGATCCGCTTAATATATATATATATATATATATATATATATATAACTAATTTCAAAACTTATTAAAACACATTAATTGAATGATATTTTTATTTAAAAAAAAAGTATTAATTTTAAAGGAAATGATTAAAAATAAGTAAAAAATAGAAAACTTCATGAAATTTTTTTATTGTTTAAGAAAATGAAGGTTACTTAAGTGGATTAACTTTCGTCCTTCTAATAACTAGCACGACCATATCAATTAAATGGTTGCTAAATGTTGTTAAGCATCAAAACACTTACTTCATGATACATCTCACATTGCCAAGATTAAAAAAACATATCATAAAAAATAACAAAAGTATAGGTTTATCCTAATTATCATTATTAAAATAATTAATATGAATTAAAGATATACACATTTAAACAAACATGTAGTAAGATTCTTAACCATGGGGAATTATCCATAAGCTTTGTTACAATATTATAGGCTAATACATGGCTTACTAATACCACATGCCCAAAAACCCATAATTCATGTTCATGACATTTTTTTAATTAATCAAGTTAATTAGAAGGGTAGAAAGGACATAACTACTTTTGAGAGAAACTTCAATCTTTGATCTGTGACTACCACTAAAAATATTTTAGAATATTCCAGGGAAGTTAAATTGTATCATCCACCTAATAAGTATTGATAATTAAATTAAAATTTAGAAATCCCTATTCTAAAATAGAAATATCTATCGGCATAATAACGAAAATATAACTTTATTTCTAATTAATAACAACCATCAATCATATTAATCCTTGATTTTTTCTAATTAATGATGATTAATCACATAATCCTTTCATATAAATTTTTTTTATAAGCATTTGTCTTCAGTAAATTGTGTAATAAAAAACAATATATTGTAATCCAATTCCTATGTCTAACTGCAATTCTCAAACTCTATCACGGTATTTTTTAGAAGACCCTTCCTCAAATTATCAAAAATGTAGACCTAAGTAAAGATATAAGTTGGAAAATCTCGAGTTTGAATTTGAATCATAAACCAAAAGCATTTCCCTTAACAATGTAAAATCTAATGTTTTGGTATTCAAAAGAAGATGAGGTAAGTCTCACATAAATCGAGATTAATAAAAATAATTCAATACATAAAGTCAAAGCGAACTTAACAAAATAGAAAGGGGATGGAGGGCTAGAAAGGGGTGGAGAGCTTACATAAGTGTAACATCAAATCTGTAAAGAAATTTCCTTACAAAGGGACTGAGAGCTTCCATGAATGTAAAAGTGAATCTTTAAAAGTATGACTTTTCACAAGTGAATGTCTCTTGAGAGGTGATCTTTCAAAGTTGGGGCAATGTAAAAGTGAATCTTTAAAAGTATGACTTTTCACAAGTGAATGTCTCTTGAGAGGTGATCTTTCAAAGTTGGGGCAATTTAAGATAGATCTTGTAGGTTTTACATACGAAACTTTTAATTGAAGAGGTGATCACATTATTTTGGGAGTTGAGATGTTTTTGTTTTTAACCAAATGTGGGACATTTTTTGCAATCACCATGTGAGGTAGGAATGTCTACAATGAAAGGCCACTAACTAATTATAAAGACATTCCAAAATATATGTAAAACCAAAAGATTGCATAAGAGGGTATTGAAGGCAACTATAACCATAGTAACTAAGTACTCAAAGACCTTGTTGTGAACCCAACTTCCAAACCACAAACCTCAATAAAATCTTGCACTCATTTTTAATACTTTTAGTCAACACAAGCCACTAAACACTGAGACTATCCTATATGAGATATAATAATAAAACATATATGTCTCACACGCTACAAACCCACCATTCAACTAAACAATTAAAAATATTTGTTGTCCCAAATTCACTTAAAACTTACACATAACCTCAACTACGTTAAATAACTCACTTACATATATATACCAAACATATATTTTTAAATATTCAAAAAAACAAAAAACCACATCACTAAATACATTTTAACACAATCCATTCCCAACACTCAAAATAATAAAAAGAGAATCTCCCAACAACGAAATCCAACTTTCAATGTAATACTTACAAAAACAAACCAAACAAAAAAATAAAGTATATATCACCATGGCTGACTTGGAATAATTGATGGGCTTGTTTTGATAAATATGGCCAATTTATATCATCATGCATAACTTAGAGTAATGGATGGGATACTTTTGATAGTTATTACCAACTTTTATCAAACTTAGAATAATTTATTTTTCAAGCATATATCACCATGCCTGACTTCGTATAATTGATGGGCTTGCTTGGATAGATATTACTAATTTATATCACCATGCATAACTTAGATATTACCATTTTATATCAAACTTCGAATAATTTATGGACTTATTTTGATAGATATCACCAATTTATAATTTAGTTTGAAACTTCTGCACCGACATTCCAAAACGGAAGGTAAGCCATATACATAGTGATGGAGGTGGGTTTTATAGGCAGATAGTATATATGTACAATTATCCATATCTAAATGTCAATATATGTTTGTGCCCGATATATCCTTAAGTAAATCTGTGCGGGGTTATAAAAAAAAAATT
The DNA here is from genome assembly GCA_031772625.1 of Pinus tabuliformis. Lineage (NCBI taxonomy): Eukaryota > Viridiplantae > Streptophyta > Pinopsida > Pinales > Pinaceae > Pinus > Pinus tabuliformis. The sequence continues at coordinate 1,184,894,799 of CM062805.1, read as the reverse complement.
AAATGGATATGTTATATCTATATATAGAAATTTTATTATAATTTAGATGTTAAATTAATAGTAAGGGGGTGAAAGCCCCAAGAGTTAGCTCAATCAGTCAAAATCAATGCCTCACCAACGAGAGGTCACAGGGTCAATTCCCGAAAGATCTTGGAGTCAAGTCAAGTAAATATGGACGAGGGGTGTTGATCCCTTTCGGGTGGGGTCCACCCTAGATATTATTCAAGTGGACGTAGCGGCTACCCAGTGACCTCAGGTATCCGTGAACCACAGGGGAAAAAAAAAATAGTAAGGGGGTGATGAATCGGTTGCACGAGGTAACATGGGGGTGATTAAAGTCACCACTTAGCTACAGGCTTGAGGACCGGCTTTCTTGTCCTCTCACATTAACTTGCATACGGGAGGAGTTAAGGTGATCCATGGGAAATCTCAATTAACCTCGACCCGAGCAGGAGGCGACGTTCGACGGTAGCATATGGCGGGTGGTGGATGTATTTGGGCTTGGTCCCGGCTCATTGCGTGTTATGGGTATTTTGTGAGCAGGAGTAGGAAACGACAAAGGTTTATTGTGTGGGAAAGGTGGTGACCCCGTTGCTGGTGCTCCCTCCCTAGTTTTTGGGTCTGTGTAGTGGAAGCTTTCTTCTTTGGTGTGTGGCATTCAACGCCTTCGTGCGCGAGCGGAGTGTGGCCTCTGGAGTTTGAGGTTATACAATGGTTTTGGTGCATGTGGGAGGACTCTTCTTTGTGCTTGCATGCCAATTGGTTTGCCCCCCTACGCATCTCCTCTCCAGGATTTTCTAAACTTCGGTGTCTCTGTGTCAGGGGTTGTGGTGGCAAGGCTTCTGGGTAGGCTGGCTTGTTGTTGTCCAGTGTCAACACAAGGGTGGTGGAGAGCGTGCTCAGCTCCATCCTGTTGGCAGGTTTTTGTGGGTTTGGTTGTGTGGAGCCTCGTCGGCAAGGGAAGGGCAAACTTGGGGGGTTGTCATTGCAGTCTACAATCCCGTCAGTTGCTTTGCTTGGCCTCCTCAGGCCAGCTCTAGTTCTACAAGAATGTGTCCAGTTCCTCGTCTTAGACGGTCCTCCTCCCCAGCGAAGACTAGCTCGGTTGGACAAGGGGGTCAGGGACCTCAATTACAGGTAATGGTTATGGAAGGGGATAAAATTGGGGTTGGTCGGGGCAGCAAGATAATTGGTTGCTCGAGGTGTGCGGCATGTGGAGTTTGCAGCGATCGGGGACGAGGTGGCTTGGTGTCCAAGTGTGGGGGTCGCACTCCACAGCGTCAGCAATGGCGTGGGGTGAAGAGATGTGGCAACACGGATCAATGAGGGAACACAAGGTGTGTGCTGCAAGGTCCAAGGGAAGTTCATCAATATTGTTTTGAGAATTGCATGGATCTAATTCAATCAATGTTGGAGCGACTGGAAATGGCGGTCAGGATCCGCCAGGAAGAACACGCAGAACTCATAGCTACTCTAAAAAAAATGCACTACTTTCAGTGCCACGTCTGAAAACGAGTTGTGGTGGTCTGGTGCAGATAGAATTTTCCAACAGAGAAGATGTAGAAGCTAGAGTCCTAGATGGCTCAATTCAAAGAACATGTCCAATGCTCTTTTAGCCCTCTGCCTCCTCCTGGAATAGCCCCGAACAACCCAGCTTCAATAACCTCAGACGACTAGCATGGTTACAAGTGTTCTCCTAGTTTTATGTGTTTTTTGGTGCTCCTGGCCTCCTAGGTTGTGGACGGTGTCCTTAGTTTCCTTTCTGTTTCTCTATCATACGCTGTTCACGGTAGTCAACAAATCTAGTCGGGGTGAGACTACCTGCATTTTGCTACCAATGTACTTATTTTCTGATGAATGAATAGAATGTTGATTTACAACAACAACAAAAATGTTGAATAGTGAAACTCTTTTCCATATATATATATAATAGTGAGAAATTTTATTATAATTTAGATATTAAATTAATAGTAAGGGTACTTATTATTAGTTGGTGTTCACAAATGTAGTTTGACTCATCAACGTTATTAAAGGAAAATCACACTACTTGGAATAATCTATTGGTGGTATGTAAGGAGCAAGCTTTCACTCTTATCAGATACTTATGGGTTTTAGGCCATTGACCTTTTTCCTTATGTCCGAGGAAGATGAGCTCTTAGCTAAGCAAAAGTAGTTTTAAGTCGTACTCTGAGATCAATGAAGCCTGGGACTAAAACCAAAGTGATAACTAGAGAATGCCTAAGAAACAAGTAGGAAAGAATATAAACATTATAGATATGAGATATGTTGAGATGGGCATGGGTAAGGGAAAGGTTCTAGGTCTTTTCTTTTGCTAGGCTATTGCTCATTTGGTTCATCTTCAATAATTATTGAGTTGAAGTTGGTTCCTTAGGAAGTAGAAGTGCTTATCAATTCCACCATTTCCTCCTCATTCAATCCTTCACCATAAACTTTAAAACTAATCCCATAGGAAACTCTGCAAAGTATAATGAATTTGGCCTTCGGTGTTTTGAGTCTATCCACCAATTCTACTTCATACAATTTTTGGACTTCTAAGGTGATGGCAAGCTAATAAAAATTTATCGCCTAAAAGATATTGGTATCGCAGGACCAAGAAAAGTGAGAATCTTAATCCAATTCTGAATTTTGGCCTTAAGTTGTCGAGTGGAAATCTGTTGGCATCTTTGCTTCATGAATTAAACAAGTTCCCAACCACTTCCTAAGTTTTTGGATCAATGCAATGTTGAAATTATTGTTGTTCCTCCATGACGACTCTCTCTACAACAATGCCTTATCGATGAAGAGAGGCACACCTAGAGGGTTGAGCATGACCTTTACCTCTCCTAGTAGCACCCCTAAGTTTGGATTCTAAGTTTTCATACTTGACCGTCATTAACGACTTGCTTATGCACCAATCTGAAAACATTGTTCCCCAACCAAAGCCCCTGTAAATCAAAACTCAACCCCCAAATAACCACCACCACTTTAACACATGATGGCAACATAGGGGATGTAGTGGTATCGAGACAACAAGTAGGAAGCCCCCTATGACAAAAATTTGGGCTATGGGGACCTAAAGAAAATGTTTCCCACATGAATATCAAGAAGAGATAGACTCCAACCATTGACCTACAAACATCGAGGAGAACTCAAACGCCCTGAGGACGAGAGAATATTGCAAAAAACAAATAAAGGGGTTGGGACCAGAGAACAACATTGTAACTACAATTGCTTTAATAGGTCCCATAAAATCCACCTCTTGATTCACGCTCACTAATTCTCTAGCACAAAATGAAGCTCCACCAATCATAGTTGTTAGCTGACATCTGCCAGTGTCATCATTATGGAAAGGTGTTTGTCATTTGGTATCAACATTTTCCATATGCATCACTCGACATCACCCTGCATACACTACCCCACATGACCTCATGAATGCAGACACCATTTCCCTGCACACTCAACCAAATCAAACAAGACATGCATCAACTCTCCACCTCCACCAACCACATAGCAAGCTCAAGTACTAAAGCATTTGATGGCACTCGATGCAAGGAATTAATTAAGTAATGTGTGTGTATCTGGTTTGAATTTGATGCATATAAATTGAGAATTCATAAGTGAGTGTGTGATCCCCAAGAGTATGCCAACAAGACCCTCCCTGCAAAGGATTTGTAAGCAATGAAGGAGAAATATCGGGGATCCCACATTGTGGCAACCCCTCATATGCACAAACCTCCCATTCAAGACAAATTTTCATAAGAACTTCTCGAGCTTTCACCTTATAGTGAAAGATATTATATAGGGATCTTCATTTGTTGGTCGATCCCAAGCCCTTGATATTAAGATACATGATCATTATTATAGCATGGAGTCAACGGGCCTATCCCCTCTAAGAACTAGCACAACCAAACTTTCATCTGGATCAAGATTTCCACTAGAGTTACAAGGATCAAATGGATGCTAGACAGCCTCCTCCAACATCTCTAAAAAATTGGTGTTGAGGGGTGTACGTCGCTTGTTTCTTATATTCAAAGTGTACCATAACCTCCCTTTCTTGAACGAAGGATTTTTTAATTATCAGAGGCTCCAAGCCCATAGATTCCTCTCTAGTCAGTAGCCCCAGAGTCCTCCGAAAGAGGGGAGGATGTCATGTCAAAATTGGATTCTTTAAGAGAGAGTGTAAATCAAAGTTTCCTAGCAACCGAGGAATTTCATTAGTGGATGCAATAAGGGCAAAGGACAAAAGGTTGCAAACCCGGACCCATGTAGATGTGCCCCCTAGCTCCAACATAGTCTGGGCCACCGATGGAGAGCAGTATTGGTTTCCAGAGATTTCGGAGCCCCAGGTCTTGATATTCATAGGCTTATAACGATATGTTGTATCTTGGACTTTATCCTCTCCCAGAGAGTTGAATGTGATCAGCATTGGATGCTTCCCTACTCATCCTGAAACGACCGCCTCTGAATCGTTGGGGGCATTCTGTTATCAAATGGTCGATATCGTGGTATCCCATGCACCAAAAAGGAACCCCCAGTAATCTGCCTGTTGTTGAATAGAGAATGGCCCCCAGTAAATATCCAAGGCAGTAGGCAAGCCTCCAGAGAAATCTACTTCAACTAGAAACCATGCAACAGAAGTTAGATTCCAAAGTTTTTCCACCTTAAATTGTTCTCCTCTAGTAAGGCAAAACCTTGGATATTTTATTCATAACTCTCTCTCTCTCTCTCTCTCTCTCTCTCTCTCTATATATCTATATATATATATATATATATATATATATATTACTTCTTCATTTTTTACTTACATTTTCAACCTATTTTTATTCAAAAAAATTATATCGCCGTGATAACAAGTTTTGGAATTAGTTTATAATGTTATTTGTACTTTTATTTTAAAACCAGTGTATATCCATCTTAAGCAATGATCTAACATGACCCTAGAAAGATCAAATTTCATATATCCATCTTAAGCACTCATCTAACATGACCATAGAGGAATAGAATTTCTTTAGGTGCAAACTTATTTTAGAGTGCAAAAAATAATGTGAACTTTTTTATTGTTTAAATTGTATTTTTGAATGTTATAGAGATTACATAACATATGCATTAAACCATTTTATCAATCCACATTAAACTTGTTTTTCATTATTAATATATATTTATGTATACATCAATGTTAAGTCATATTAAAATATTTTATTCATAACTCATATTGGATATTTTATTCTATAAAACATTAAAATATATATCTTTAACATTTTTTTCTATATGTAGATATATATGAAGCTGATATCAAGTGCTAAAATATTTTTGAAAAGTATAAAGTTTAAACATATTATTCATATTTTTTTACTTCTAACTACTTTTCTCTCATATTTTGTTTTCTCTTATATTTTCTCCCATGTTTTCTCTCATATTACCCCCCCCCCCCATCCTCGCCTAAAATATGAGAGAAAAAGGTGGGGGTTAAGGGTGAGGGTGTGAAGAAACAAGAGAGAATATATATATATATATATATATATATATACTTCAAAACTTGTTAACGAGGCAATATAGTTTTTTCAAAAAAGAAGAAGTAAATGATAGAAAATAACTCAAAGAAAGCTTACAAAAGCTTTGTTAATGATTTAATAGTTCAAGAAAATGGTGCATTAATGAATTGACCTTTATCATTGTAATAATTAAAGAAAACATGAAGTATTGACCTGTAAATAGGGATGGAATAAAGGTAAAAGTGTAATTCTATCGATAATTTGTTATGAAGTTACCCAGAGTTGTGTCTTCCCTCAATGTTCTTTGTTTTGTTTTTGCATAATATGGGGACTAGTCCATCCTTCAAACTCGTGGTGGTTTTATACCCGACATCTTTACAAGCATCTGAACCATGTGGAGTTTCTTTTAATTGTTCAGTACCTGTCTATGGGGTTTGGTATTATGGCACATTATCCATTTGGTTCTGAATATGGGTTTAGACTCTCCCCACTCTAGTCTTTGAAAACAATCACAAGTGTGATACAACTACCACATTGGGTTTTCAGAGGGTACCAATTATTTCCCTTTACTACCGCACAGTATCTTGTTTCCCAAAACTCAAGCTTTCCCTCTACATTCAATTGAGTCTACATTCTTGTTGTCATAATAATTGGGTCATTGTTTATTTCTTTGTTTTCATAGGAAAGTGTTTTAATTGCAGGTATTACGTGGCTCCTCACCAACAATTACTAGTACAACAGGGTGGTGCTCCAAGTGTTTCCTCCTCAAGGCATAAGCGCCTTTTTGGGTGGGAATCTATAGTGAATTTTTTTTATACTTCCCCTCTTGAGGTTAGAAAAGAAATTCTCAATCTGGAAGTGAAGGAGTTCAAATACCGTAAATACTTCTATGATTCAGAGATAATTGGAACCATTGTTAAATGGGTACTGAATCCAGGAAAATTCCATATAAGAATAATTCACTATCTTCACTCCATCACTCACCATCATCAAATGGAGATACTGCTTAACATGGTTATACGGGATAAGAAAGTGGATAAATACAAGCTCTTTGTTGGCCACGAAGAGATAAAGCGCATATAGTGGGACATTAGATATAACCTTGATGATGTTGTGGTAAGGTTAAGTCATGTGGAATGTTTTGGTGTGTCTCATTTAGACTCTGATTCTAATGACCAGCATGAAGAGGTAGCAGCTATCAATGATATGCCTCTCAATACTATTCCTGCAAACTTGGATATGCCTTTGAAAAACTCTCATGCAACTGTATAGATATTCGATGAAAGGGGTTTTTATTGTTTTGATTCTTGGATATATGAAATATCACACATAAAAGCAAAACATAGTGTTTGATTGATACTTAGTTGGCTCGCCCAAGTTATAGTATGACATTTTGAATGATGTTGTGTCATGTGAGAAACTTTGAGGATGGTGGCTATGGAAAAAGTTCAATGATCATCTCATTTCACATGGCTAACGGAATTACTACACTTTTATCTTCGACACATTCCTTACATTTTGTTTCTCAATAGTCTTTTGATCTTCTCAAATTTAGGGAGTCGTACTATGGATATATCTACTTCACCTTCCCAAAAAGAAGTGAACATGAGTGTTAGCAAGTTTTTTCTTGCACACTATAGAATGTGGTGTTTTCAATTGTCATTGTCTCATGAAGTGAAGAGGGCCTCAACCAATAGGGAATACCATGTATGGGTAGAGTTTCCTCTTGAAACCTAGGGAAGAGCCCTAACCAATAGGGATGGCTTGGTCATTCCTTACATCAATGACCTGTAATAACAATGCAAAGAATGAGATGAGACCACTCATTAATTTCTATCCATGTTTCACCACCAAACCATTAAGAAGATATATCTATCTACTTATAGTGTTGTTAAAGTGAGCTCCAAATAACAGTGGGCAATATAAAGATGGTCCAGCAAAATCAAGTGTAGGTGTGTGGTTTTTCTCTCTATAGTTACTATTTTTTAATAATTCCAAATTCCTTTTTAAGGAATACATGACTGGTCCTAAACACAGCATGCTTTTGGGTAATGTGTGGAAAACATAAAATGTCTTAAATCCACAATGCTTTATAATAATGTGTCTTTGGATATTTTTGCACACATGCATAGTATACAACTAAATGTTTTTGCTTTTCTTTCGCCAATGCTACAATTTTCAGACGCATGCACATCACATTCAGTGTCAACAAAAATGGTTCAACTCTTGGAAACCCTGCCAAAGAACATTGACTTTTGGGTTTTAGTGGAGTCTTTGAAGTGCCTTATGCATAAACATCCCTTTTCTAATGCCTCCTTTAGGACTCAGCTTACATATTTGAATGATGATTTGCATATTCAAAACATGCACATGCACAGGCACAGTCATAATCATGGTCAGTTTACGACCCATCAAGAGGAGTAGAAGCGATGGTTTCTCATAATTATCTTAGTCCACAAGCAGGAGTGGGAGGGATGATTTCTCATACTTATTTCAATTCACTAATAGTAATAGTGATGACTGGAAACAAGGATTAGAAGCATCCATCATATCAATATCCAATTTCCCCTCTTCCCCTCATTTCAATCTTTGCGCACATAGGCTTAGGTAGGATCATGGGATTATTTAAAAAGGAGTTAAGATTTCTATTTCTTTAAGAATAATTAGCTTTAAAGATGGTTAAGGAGCTTATCAATTATCTTATCTTATGAGTGTTCCCTAATTGGGTTAACCATGTATGTCTTCCTCTTCTGCATTCTAGAGACCTTTAAGAAAGTAATAATGGTAACCTAATCTAGTTGATATGGAGGCACGCAACTAACCTAACAAATTATAATCAGTGGTTACATTGTCTAGAAGTTGTTAGCACTTTCCTATTCTATAGAGTGCATTGCATAGAGGGTTCCTATACCTTTACCCTATTTGATTTCCTTCATTGCTAATATATCCCACTGAATAAAGCACACTTCATGGAAGCTTCACTACCTTAGTTAAGGTAGTGTGAATAAATATTATCCTTGTTTTATGATCAACATGAATTTTCATTACTGGTGGGATTGTTTGATGAGGTAATGGTAAACTTTATATTTCATTGGTCTCCTTCCTAGGCACAATAAGGGACTTAAACACTAACATACTAAGCCTAATTGGTTATAAATACTAATGAATAAGGTTGCCTAAGTCTTGAATTGTGCACTAGTAGAATGGCTTGAGGTTTGTGATTAGTTATTATTTGTAAATATAAGCTCAAGGTCAAGTTTTGAGATGATGGATTCCTAATTAGGTTGATGAAACATGATGGGATGTCCATTTAAAAAAGAATATCTAATAGATACAATTAGGATGGTTCATGTAACAAACACATGGTAAGGTTGAATGAGGAATAAGGGTTCATGATGCGCATTAGTTTGTTGAGAGTAGCAAGTGGAAATTTTAGTGGGGGAAATTCAATGATGGAACAGTAAATTGTTGGACATAATATGCTTCTAGCACAAATGTTACTACAAAAATATAAAACAGAAAATATCATGTAGAAAGAAAATTAATCTGAAAAGAAACCACAAGAAAATTAGTTCTAATTATTTGGATATCTATTTTATTGTTCTAATTATTTTGATATATGATTTATGCATTTTTTTTAAGCATGCAGAGTTTCTATCTCAACTATCTTATCTCAATAATTTAAAGTTGGTGAGATTTGAAATTGTAAAAGGGTTCCATAGGCATTATATAGGATGGTAAGATGTAATTATGGAGAGAAATAGCTAGATGCTTCTATCTTAAAATATGTTTCCCTCCACCGACAAACACATTCAATAGGAGGAAGCATGGTGTAATAAACATATTCGTAGCTAAAATAGGAGATTTTTATAGATTTTCCCTCTACTTTACCTCAAGGCTACCATTGATGCTCAACATGTAGGCATGAAGGAGCCTCCAAAAGGATCAACTGATTTCTTGAGGAGGGGAGGTAATTATGGGTTGAATGCTAGAAGAAAAATGTTCCATTGAGTTCCTGTACCTTTTCATACAGAGAATTGCTTTTTTGTACCAATGGAAGAATGTGCAGCATGAATTGAAGAATAATATATCTAGCAGGTAATATAGTGTGAAGGGTTGTATGGTGAATAGTTAAGTGATGAATGGGTAGACATTATAATCAAAGGAGATAGTGTTTTTTTAATTGTGATGATGTTAGCACTCTATAATTTCCTTTAGGCTGAAAATGGATTACAAAGATAACCACAAACCAGTTTTAGGCTAGAATCTATCCCTTCTAGCCTTGGAGAGGGTTGTCTCACTGAGGATTTCTCAGTCAATTAGATGACTGAATGATTTTTTATCTTAGGATAGTTATGAGGATCAAAATAACAAGTTGATTTCAGTGTTTTGAAGGCATATGTGAGGAGACAGATCCATTGGGCATGGAGTCACTCTCAATTTATGGATTTTAGTGAATAGGTGGGATAATCAAGAGCTCTTGTAGCATAGGAGGAAGCATGGTGTAATAAACATATTCGTAGCTAAAATAGGAGATTTTTATAGATTTTCCCTCTACTTTACCTCAAGGCTACCATTGATGCTCAACATGTAGGCATGAAGGAGCCTCCAAAAGGATCAACTAATTTCTTGAGGAGGGGAGGTAATTATGGGTTGAATGCTAGAAGAAAAATGTTCCATTGAGTTCCTGTACCTTTTCATACAGAGAATTGCTTTTTTGTACCAATGGAAGAATGTGCAGCATGAATTGAAGAATAATATATCTAGCAGGTAATATAGTGTGAAGGGTTGTATGGTGAATAGTTAAGTGATGAATGGGTAGACATTATAATCAAAGGAGATAGTGTTTTTTTAATTGTGATGATCTTAGCACTCTATAATTTCCTTTAGGCTGAAAATGGATTACAAAGATAACCACAAACCACTTTTAGGCTAGAATCTAGCCCTTCTAGCCTTGGAGAGGGTTGTCTCACTGAGGATTTCTCAGTCAATTAGATGACTGAATGATTTTTTATCTTAGGATAGTTATGAGGATCAAAATAACAAGTTGATTTCAGTGTTTTGAAGGCATATGTGAGGAGACAGATCCATTGGGCATGGAGTCACTCTCAATTTATGGATTTTAGTGAATAGGTGGGATAATCAAGAGCTCTTGTAGCAGGAGCAAGATAGGTAGTCCTTTTGATGTTTGATCAAGTTCATTGTATGGGGGGGTGAGAACAGAAAAATGGGAAAATGACATATAAAGCATATACTAAAGGATGAATTTCACATGTCATTTAAGAGGAAAAACACATATTGTTTAGCAAACTAAAAACAGAGCATCGCAATAATGAATTCTGAAATATTTCTTTGCTTATCTAAACAAGAAGACAGACTTTCATGGCATAATGATTCAAACAAGAAACTTACATCACATAGAAGCACATCATCATAGAGACTAACATGAGAATTCATGTAACAATCCACTTTGGCCTTCTGTTATTCACTGAAAGTTTGATAGAGAGTACAAAATACTAGACTTCTCTTTCACACACTCACCAACACTTTCTACATTCAGATTCATGAATATTATACAAAATTCTCTTCCTAAGTTAAAGGGGGTTGAAATATACCTATTCCCCCAATAGATAAAACTTATTACATCAAAATCGAAATGATAACAAACTACTTCCCTTAAAAACAAAATTGTTTTGACCCATTAATTACATGGGATTTTTTGAACAAAATGCATTAAATCACTCGCAATAGATTCTTCATGAATGTCTAAATTGTCAAGAACAACTTTCATAGTCATAAAAACCATTTGTAGAAGTTGTTCAATTGAATTCACTGGTCAAAAGGTTGATTGTCTAGAAATTTAGCATATTTTCCAGTTTCACAACAACTTACATCGCAGACTATATTTTGTTAATATCTCCCAAACGGTAAGTCCGATGGAGATTAAATTTTTAAATAAAGTTATTATCATCTTAATTTATCTCCACAAAACTTTTGAGCCAAATCTGACTCACGGATCTCAAGAAAATCCAAAAATGGTTGTAGGTGACAATAGTTTGTTTCTAGAAAACCGTGAATCATTTTGGGCTGAAATTAACTAAGTTTATTCATCTCACCCCCATGCATCTACTGTAAAAATTTTAAGGAAAATGGATACAATTTTTAAGAGATATGGTGAAAATATGTTTGTGCATCACACTTGCGCAGCGAGCTATCTTTACATGGATTTAATAACATGCTTGAAGTTTGGATGAGAAAAAATGGATGATTGGTGATGTTTCCACCCTTGTAAACCTATTTTTAAGTTCCCACACACAAAAATAATGCCAAAAATTAATTTTTTAATTAAACTCTAATGCTTCTAACAGTTTCGCAGCAACTTGTGCAACATTCCAATTTTTGTATACTTGCGGCCTTGCTCTGAGAAAATGAAACTGATGGGTTGGCTTGAAATTTGTTTGAGATGGTTGTGAACTCCTAAAACAACTTTCAAACTTAGTGCACACCCTCTGATCATTTAACTCCCTTCTGCAGCAAACGTGCAGCAGACTTGTGCAGCACTTGTAACGTTCTCAAAATTTGACCATGTTTGATCTTCTTCCTGCACATTCCTCCCTTGACCTTCTTCTTCATCTCTGGGGTATCCATCATTATATGTGCAAGCTTTACAGTCTTCTTCAAAACAATTTAAGGTGGATTTTAAAGGTAAAATTTACAACACAATGGAGACAAGGAAGATGTGCAGCAGTTGTGACTATGGTTCTTTGAGAGAAGCAACCAAACAAGGAGATGATCAATGATACTCAACTGAAGTTCAAAATAGAGATATGTAGGGTTCAAAACAACATTAAACGCAACAGAGGAATAGGTTTCATGCACAGTGGTAGGCAACAAGAGCTTCAGTTGCACAACAAACTCCAATGGCAGACAACACCATTCCTTTAGTAGCCTCCAACGCATTTTGAGAGCAAAGAATGGGTTTCAAATGAGTGAAAATAAGATCCAAATGTACTTTTAAAATTTGCATCCACCTCTGGAGCTTTCCTTTATGTTCATGATGATCCGTTTCAACATGAAGTGGCATTTGTTGAAATGATTGGAACATGACATGACTTACCATGATTGATTCCCTATAACTGACATGACTCACCTTAACTAACTCATGATGACCAAATATTTCATGACATGACCAATGACCCCTTTAAACCATAATACTCATGAAATCAAGACTGACATTTACAAATTGACCTCAAGTGCATAGAAAGAATAAAATGACTAAGATCCCTATAATTTAGGACCCTAACTTGCGAGAAACAATGAATAATTAAGCGATGACTAGGGTGGGCGCTATGATGAAAGGACATTATAATGTTGGTAGTAATGAGAACCATGGCATATGGCCAACAACCACAACAAGATATCGTTTTGGATACACATAATAGTTATACCATGAAAAATAAACTCAAACTTACCTTTATGAAAAAGACGATAAGATAAAATGTTATGGAATAATGCAAGACCATAAGTCTTATGGACTAATGCTAGACCTCAAGTCTAGCATTAATCAACCTCAACTTAATATAGCGTAAATATATTATATGTTTCCGAAGTTTATTATATGGAAATGGTCTCTTACCTCGATATAAGGCCAAATAAGGCCTCAACGTTTATGATTAGTTAAATGAAAGCCATTTAAATATTTAATAGGTAGAAAAAAAGGTTCAATGAAATACAAAGACAAAACTTTTAGTTAAGCACCTTGGTTTATGTGCATAGACTAATGTAAAATCATGAACCAGTTACTAATAGTCCCTACAACCCTAAGGGCGAGGCCTAATAAAACCATAAAGTATATAATTCTATACATCATTTGGTATATATTTTTTAATATATAAATTTGTTTTGTTTTTGTTTGTTGGAATGGTGAATATATTGATAAAAAATAATAAGCATACAATAGATTTACTAAGTCGGTCCATTACTTTTAAAATGGATAAACTTGAAAGGGCAAGACATGGTCAGATAAGATCTTGAACTAAATGAAACAACACATTCTTTTGGGGATTAGGAAGGGCAACTAATAATCAAGTTGAGGCTCTAGCACTATATATGGGATTAAGGTTCATTGATGCTAGTAGATATAAGAAAATCGTTGTGATAAGAGACTCAAAGTTAATCATTAAAACTACTCAAAAACAATTTGGGCAAAAATAGAGCAATTTCACCATAAACATATGAAGAATCGTGAAAGAAGCATGAGGACTAGGTACTTAGCAACCTTGCCATGAACCCACATTCCAAACCACAAGTCTTAGTAGAAACTCATGCTCATTTATTAACACTTTTAGTCCATGCAAGAGAGTAAGACTATTGAGCAAGAGATCTAGCAATAAATCATACATATTTCATGTGCTACAAAAACATCATTCAAATAACCAACTATGATAAAAGGTATTTATTCTAACACATCATTCAAATAATCAGCTATAATAAAAGGTATATATTCTATCAAATCACTCAAAACTTACACCTAACCCCACTATATTAAATAACTTATACAAATACACAAAACCATAAAATAAATAAATAAACACACTGTGAGAGAATTTAGACTTTGTGACAAATATCATCATTGGATGTTACCAACCAAAATACTCAATATATAAAAAACTAATCATTTTCTAACCACTCACAAACTAAATTTTATTTCAATATTATATAAAAACATTTTCTTTTGAATAAAATGCATGTCCCAACCTGCCTAACATCAATAGGCGAGTCCTATTTCCAATCCTATAACATATTTATGACACTCTGACATGCGCCGGAGATAGCCTTTTATAACACGGGTCCGGATAATTATAGAAAAAAAGAAAAAGCTGCGCGTTATAAAGGGCTATCTCCCGAACATGTCAGGCGTCATAAATATGTTATGGGGTTGGAAATAGCTCTTGCCAACATCAATAGGCTTGTTTTGATAACATTATCAATTTAGAATTTATTAACAGGTACTTTGAATCTTATGCACCGACATTCCAAAACTAAGGGAAGCCAAATATAGAATGGTGGTAATGGTTTATACGTGTACAATATTTTTAACCACACACTACATAAGTAAAATTATCCAATTCTAAATGCCAATGGTAGGTATCTACACTTTATATTCTTCGGTAATGGTTTATACGTGTACAATATTTTTAACCACACACTACATAAGTAAAATTATCCAATTCTAAATGCCAATGGTAGGTATCTACACTTTATATTCTTCTAAATATCTTTGTGGGGCCTCAAAGAGCCTTCGCTTGTGAACCTTGAAAGATCCACATGTTGTGGGTCCCAGTGGGTAGGTCCACACAACTAGGAATTCAAAATACCCACACGTGGGCAGCCCAATACCATGATGTCCAAAAATGGAGGTTTCTTTAAACACGCAGATGCTATAAAATATATTTATGGACATAATTTGTTTCATGATAAAACCCTTTTCCACGTATAAGAACTCTATTAAAAAAAAAAATCTATTAAATAGGAGGTAATGTCAATAACGGTTTGTGATTTGTATTTTATTGGTTATTTAGATGTTTATATATATATATATATATATATAATTAATTGAGTCGATAGGTTTATTTTACAATTCAGTATGATGGGTAAGGGTGTTCATCCGTCATCAAAATTGAAATTTTTTTCATATTGGCTCAAAAAAAAATCTAATAAATAAAAATGTATAAAACATTTAAAATTTGCACAAAAAATTAGATCCTCTCAATTCATGTTAAATCCGTATTTAAAATAGATCTATGCTAGTAAGACATATGAAAGTTTTTTAATTAAAATTTTATTAACATTTAGTATAAACAAATTGTTCAATTAAAAAAAAAAAATTAATGTGGTATGATATTGTAATCAAAACTTGTATACATTTAAATGGCAAATAGGGTAGCTATTATGTCACATTACCATTATACAATTGGTTGGTGTGTCATGGTCTTGAGTGGAATGGAGTAAGGTTTGAAGTGTTGTAGAAAGGACATTGTAAAAGCATATTGTAGCATATTAAATTCGAATAGAATAGGTGGAAGGATGAATTTGTTCGATAAATAATAAGAAAATAGTGTTGGGATAATTGTATAGTGAAAAAAAAAACATATTTTATTAATTATAGAATAAGATAAAGAGGTATATGTTTTGTCTAGTAAATATACTATAATTGCGAGCTTAGAATAATGGTTCCACCTTGGTCATGGGGCTTCACTCAATGAATCTCTGACATATCACGTGTGTTCGTGGCATATTAAACAATACCCTTAATTTGACTACATATTGGAAAATACCTCTAAAATTCACATTATTTAACCCCCTACCAATATCAACCCAATGCACCTTCCCAATTTAAAAACCCCTACTTTCACTAGATATTGTAGGTATCCATTTTTTCATTAACATTTTTTATATTCCTTTATATTTTTTCATTGACTCTGGGCTTCATTTTTTATACATGCTAATATAAAAACCCTCTCCCACGTATATATCTCCCAATATATTATGTCATTTTTTCCTCAATAAATATCCCCTAATATGAACCCACATGATATGCTATTGCTCCCGAGTGAAGTCCCCGTGACCTTTCCCTCCCAATAAATTTTTACTTCTCCTCCTAAATATAACTCATTTGAGGACCCTTACCTCTACAACCTTTCCTCATCCTCTAAGTACAATAAAGTGGTGCTATGCCCTCACACCCCAAGATGGAATATGCCTCATGTGAGAGCAACTTTACAGTCAAAATTGTAAAAGAAGAACACTTGGATAGACAACCTTATGAAAAAACCCAAGATTGGCTTTAGAATTATTAAATCGATAAAATTTGATTGATTTTTTATTTTTTATTTATATATATAAGTTTGATACAATGAATAAAAAAAAATTAAACTGAAATGATTTCTAAGAAAATTTTTGAAAATATATCTAGATGACTTCATAAAAACTGTAATATGTAATAACTAATTAAAAAATATGTAATAATTAATTAAGAAAGAGATCTTATTATAAGACCATTTTAATATTATTCTTCAGCGATTTTAAATTTATTTTTTAAATCATTTTAAGACTATTTTTCTACACTTTTCCACGAAATAATTTCTACTTGAAATCATAGAAAAGCATTTTTCATTAGAGCCTTTCAATCATTTCAAGTAGTAATTATAATATATTAAATTGACATAAACATCGTGTGTTATTAACTTTTTTTTTTTTCAATGAAAATTTTAAAAAATATTAATTACATATGATCTTTATGTCAATTTAGTGTATAGTATAATTTCTATTTAGTGTATAGTATAATTTCTATTTGAAAATATAGAAAGGCATTTTTTATTGAAAAAAATAAATAATTATGCAAGATGTTTATCTATAATATATTATAGAAAAACTATGTAATTATTTTTTTTTAAATGGTGAGAAAATCTATCATAATTCACTTGTTAGCCATTGGGGATTGCAATTACTCCTGGTTTATCGCAAATGCAAGTTGACTCATCATTGTTATTCAAGGAAAACCATGCCACTAGTAATTATCCATTTATCCATTGGTGGTCCATAATGGGGCAGGGTTTCGCTCATGCTAGATTGGTTTGGGTCTTGGGCCAATAACATGTTTCCTTAAGTCCGAAAAAAATGAGCTCTTAGCCAAGCAAAAGAAGATAAATTTTAAATTTCCGAGATTCAATTTTACTTATAAATTTTCATGTAAAAGATATGCCATTACTAATCTTAATGCTTTAGAAAAAGGTTTTATTTTTTATCTATTTTTTATTCTCTTTAACAAAAATGTATTTTTGTCGATTCCTTTATATAAAATAATTTAATAAAAAATACAAATAATTAAAAAATAGTTTCAATTATAATTTAAATTTATTTAATTGGATTTTTATAATAGAAAAATTCTTGCATATAACAATTTAAGAAAGAGAGGCATTCATGGCCCCTCTCAATGTCCTTTTTGCTTGCATCAAGTGGGAGACATCTCCCATATCTTTATGGGCTATGATTATACTAGAGCAATTTGGATGGAAGCAATTGCCCCACTCTCTAATAGAGTGAAAAGGCCTTATGATTTTCAAGATATTTTCGAGGAAACCTCTCTTTGAAAATTATGGGGAAACATTCTCAAAATTTATATGTTGGAAATTATGGTTAGAAAGGAATAAGGCAATCTTTAAAAACATGAATGCTCCCCCCCGCAACACAATGATAAAAGAAATCTTACTGTATGTTGAGTTTGAAGCTCAAAAGATAGACTCGAACTCTTCTCAACAAATCTTAGACCAAATGGAATGGATTGACTTAGAAGTTTATGGTTTTGGACAACTTTTCCCAAAACGTGGAATGGAAAAGGCCTGAAACAAACGAGAGCTAGAAGTTCAGATTGACAGAGGTAGAATTAAGAACATCGAAGATTTCATGACAAGGTTGGATTGTCTATTATGATGGGGCATCCAAACGAAATGCAAGGGTGGCAGGAGGGAGAGGGATACTCTTTGGCCTCGAGGAAGACAAAGTGTTTAGGTACTCATGGGGTGGGGTGTTAGCCATATGAAAAATAATCAAGTATAGATATATGGTCTCTTCCAAGGACTTTTGTTAGCCAAAGAACATTAGGTGGAAACACTTACGGTTATAGGAGATTCTCTCCTAATCTTGCATCATCTAGCCAAAGGCTCCTTCCCAAAGGAGAGATATATGGAAAACCTCATGAAAAGAATCAGGAAAATTGTAGAAGATATCTCAACCAAAGCTGCATATTTCTATTGCAGAAGATATGTCAACCAAAGTTGCATATTTCTATGTCCAAAAAGACTTCAACAAAGAAGTAGAAAAGTATGCTAACGAGTGGTGTAAATTAAAGATTAATGATCAAATCACAGTTGTTATAATTCCCTAATGACCAATGAAGTCTATTAAAAAAAATTAGTTAAATTGATTGATGCACGAAAATATAAAAATTGGGGGGTCCACATGACTTCGTGACAACCTCGAGGAAACACATGCATGCAGCTGTCATGAAAGATTTCATAATCAAATAGTAATGTTATGTGTTGTAAATTTTGTGTTTTCTTGGGGCAGTTTTGTAAGGTATTCATCTACAAAACTCCTCTTTTTGTTGCTCAAATATATTCTCCTCAAGAATATCATGTATTCCTCTTGGAAAGGAGAAAACAATTGGATAATTTTGATGAATTTGCTTTGTATTGTCTAATGTGTTTGCTATGAACCAAGCACAGAATTATACAATATAAATACTCTTTCTGAATAAAAATAAATACATTTATTTAATTAAAATAATAAATTTGTAATATTTTCTTCAATTATATATATAATAATTTAATAAAAAATACAAATAATTAAAAAACGATTTTCAAATACAATTTAAATTTATTTAATGAAAATAATAAAACTAACAAATATGTAAAAGGAGACTCGTTAACCAAAACATATTATCATGTCATAGAGTATATATCATATAAGGGAGAATTGGTAACTAGAACACACTATCATCTATGTCATTCGAGATGGCATCCCCTTATTGTCACTATGACTTTTTGGCACAATATAATAGCTAGCAAATTATACTAAATAATTTCAGTTGAGATTCAAATAAGAATAATTTCTGTTAAGATTCAAATAGAGAAGAGCCTCATTAACATTGTTAATCTCAATCACTCAAACTATCTATGAATTTTAGTATGTGTCTTTTGATGGTCCATGGGGTCTTGGATAGACAGTGATCTAGTGTATCGTTAAGGTACTCGTTGATGTGAAGTCACTAGTTCAATTCCCTACCTCAATCAGGGTGATATATTGGACATAATGAAGAAGTAGTCCCACCAAGCTTACAAAAAAAATTATCCATTTTTTAATTAAAAATAATTGTGCATATGTTAATTAAAAACAATTAAATTATAAATTGTATTATTTGATTTAATGAATTAATTAAATATAATGATAATATTTTTTTATTAAATTTATTATTTTAAATAAAGATAACTTTTATATTGATATGAAGGTTAACGGTTCAAAATTCGTAATAAAAATCTAGTCATGTTAAGGGCTGGTGTGGCCTAGGTTGGGAGCGATCCCTGGGTGATTTTGAGAGCTTGATCCCCTGGTGATTTTGAGACCTTAGATGCCTCGTGATTTTGAGAGCTTAGATGCCCCTAGACCGAAATTCCTCAAGTCATAGATCAAACCTGATGTAATCTAATTAACTCATACCACTTAAACCAAAAAATATATTATAAAGTTTTATGAGTATTATTTTGTTTTCTAATATATATATATGAAAATAAAATTTCATTCAAATTTATTCTAGGTAAAATATTTGATAGCCCTTGAAAAAAAAAAAAAAAATTCATAAAAAAATATTTCGAACTCAAGCGCTTAAGAGAAGTTGATAACTACTCTTCGAATTTCATAATTACGTTTAAACCAATTTCAGCGTTTAAGAGAAGTTGAAAGAAAGAAAGAAATTAGTTTAACGTCTACGAGGCTAAAGATAGCCAATGGGATAGATTTCTTCTTCATCTGCTTGATATATTCGGCCCTTTTTCTATGAAGCTTCACAATAAATGCTTCTAGCTTCTCGACAAACCCCTCGCTAAATATATTATCCCAAGAGCTAGCTGCCAGCATATTTGCATAACTTTCCATGTTGTCTTTGAAGGCCTCGCATTCTAAAATGAAATGCTTTTATGTTTCCACTTTTTCGGAAGAACAAAAAATGCATACTCTTTCCTCCCACACTTCTTTTGGCATTTTCCAATGCCCTGTTTCACAACGGAGTTGATGAGAATTAGTCTTTAACTGAGTAATAAGAATTTTGTCTCTCCAAGAGATATTGGCCTCTATATATGCTTTTGGTTGATGACTATGAGTGGGATTACACACTTCAATACAGTACTTTTTCTTTCTTCCTAGTTCCTTATCCTAAGTATGCTTGTGGAACTTATCCATAACAAAATATTTTATCTCTTTGTTGTTTATGGTACACGTGTTCAAGCAAATACGCCATTTATTAAATCATCTGTAATTTTGCTTCATCCAAGTTTTTTTTTTGTTACACAATCTGTCATTATAAAGACAACCTTAGGCCATCTACCCTCTTCCATTTGCTCGGTTTTTTTAAATACCTTATGACTCGCACCATAGCAATTGCTTCAATAGGAGAAACCCATGTTTCACTTAACAAGATACCATAAGGAACTGCACTTTTAATCTTGAATTTGTTTGTGATCAAACGCTTTTGAATTTTTTGAATTTGTATCCACTGCATGTCCAATGTACTGTTGGCTCATAGTTCACAACCATAGAGAATCATCGGAATCACTAGAACCCCAAAAATATTTTGAGTGGTTTTCAAGTCCCATAACTCTGCCTCTCTACACCTATTTTGAAAAGCATAAAATGCTTTCCAACCCTCCAAAGTTCTTTTCTTTCTACAACCATCCCAACTTAGATTTTTGTTGAAGTCAATCCAGAGGTATTTGTAATCCGCAACTTCTTTTAGAACGTTGTCTTCAAAGTAGAACTTATGTTGGTTATGTTTTCTTTTCTTAGATAAAACCACTACTTTCATTTTGCTGATATTGACTTGCATCGCCACACTTCTACAAAAATGATCAAGGGATAGTAAGTGCTCTTGAAAACCAAGAGCTGATTTAGAAATCAGAATAAGGTCATCTGCATATAGAAGAAGCCTTATAAAAAGCATGCCCAAATATATACCATCACCCCCTTACGAATTTAACCACTCCTTAATCTTGTCGATATATAAACCAAAAAGGGTAGGAGACAATGGGCAACGTTGCTTGACCCCGATATTACTTCTAAAACTTTCAGAAATGCTTGCTGAAGTTCTAATTTTGACTTTCACCTCTTCATACAGCCTATGCACAGCTGCTCTCGAATGTTTAGGAACCCCATGTTCCTCCATTGTGTGCCAAAGCTTATCCCTAGGAACTGTGTCAAACACTTTTTTTGAAATCAATAAAGCAACAAAAGACTTCTTCCTTTGTCGCCCAAACTTTTTCAATGATGTGCCTTAAAGTTATACAATGATCAATTGTGGAATGTTTAGGTCTAAAACCTTCTTTCCCTTTAGCACGCTTATCTCTTTCTTCTACCCACTTACTAATTTTATTTTCTAGCATGCTTCCAAATAGCTTTGCAAACAAAGGGTTTATCATGATGGTCCTATAATTGGAGGGATTATTGATGTCACCGCTCTTGAAAAGAGGTATTGCCAGACTAGTTGTCCAATCTGTGGGGAGCCCCTATTGTATGATGTTGTTGAAATTTTTTGTAATGTGAGGTGCAAGGATATTTGAGCCCCACTTTAGATATTCTGCTTGGATTTTAGCTAAGTCTTTTGCTTTTCCAACACCCAACTTCTTGATACCCATCTCTACCTTTTGCACCGTGAAGAGTTCAGTATCAATGTTGACCAAGAGGGGAGGGTCAACCTTGGGATCCTACTCATAGAGTTGTCTTGTATAGTCAAACCATTTAGAAGTTGTAATACTATTTCTAGTTTGTATCTTTCTCGGTTGGAGCTCCTTCCAAAATAATTTGGGATTATTTTTCCCAAGGAATATTAGTACTTCCCTCCTTGAAACCATGAAATCGGCCTTTTTCTTACTTAATAACTGCTTGTAAGCTTTGAGCTTTATGTTATCCTTGTTTGACTCTTTCCACATTCTCCTTGCCTTTTTGCATTCCTCGTCAAACCAAGCATTAACCGGAAAGCAATTTGTTTCAGAATTCTTAATTTTTGCTCTTTTTCACTCTACAAGTGCGCATTGAATTAAATGTGTTAATTCATGACTATGAAGACTGTGAATTGTGATTTTCTCCTTCTCGAA
This sequence comes from Pinus tabuliformis, assembly GCA_031772625.1. Classification (NCBI taxonomy): domain Eukaryota; kingdom Viridiplantae; phylum Streptophyta; class Pinopsida; order Pinales; family Pinaceae; genus Pinus; species Pinus tabuliformis. Next base: position 1,184,872,385 of record CM062805.1, on the reverse strand, counting down.
GAGCCTCTCCAACGTCATTTTGAAGGTATTACAATTTTCTGGAGTCAAAAGAATTTTGCCCTGTGGGAGATTTTGTTGGACATGCTGAATTTTTTGCTCTAAATGTTTCTTTCCATTCAAAGAGAAACATAAATAAATTGGTTTGAGATCTGATTTTAAGTCCCACAGCTGATCTCTAATCAAAACTTCCTCCATTTTCTCACACAAGCCATGCAAACAAATTACATAATCTACTACACTTGCTCCATTGTAAGTATTGCAAGTGAAATTACCAAACTTTGCCCATCTAGTCAAACCATTACAAATGACTAAATCAAAGGCCCCACATAGAGTAAGTAATTGTTCACCAAAGAAATTGAAGCCCTTGTCCTTTGAAATTCTTTCTCACTGATGATTACTCTCTTATGTAAGCCAAATAGGGTCGCAATCATCTTTACAGCAAAAAATGCTAGCTTGCTCACTTGCAATCCTAGCATTGATAACTACATTTCAAATCTCATAATTACATTTAAACCAATTTCAAAAAACATTAATTAAATGATTTTATCAATTAAATAATTTTATTTTTTCAATAAAATAATAATATTAATTAAAAAAAATAAAATAAAATTACAAATTACGAATGACACTATCTACAAATTTCAAAACATACTAAAAATAATTGTTTTTTGTTTTTTTAATAAAAATAATATATATATATATATATATATATATATATATATATAAATAATTACAAAACCCTTACAATGCCCCGTGAAAATAATAGTATTAATTTTAAAAGAAATTTACAAATTACATTACAGACAAATTTCAAAACATATTAAAAGCGATTGCTTTTTAATAAAAATAATATATATATATATATATATTAAATTACAAACATTAAAAAGAAAATCAAAAATAAGTCCAAAGAAGGCCTTTACAATTTCCCGTGAAGGTTTTTAATGGTTCACCGAAATAAGGAAGCATTACTTCAATAGATTGACTTTCATCATTCTAATATAAAAAAAAAAAATAGTTTACATATGGTTTAGATTTTAATACAAATTCATTGCAATAGTCCCTATTGCTTATGGTAGGGACTCAAAAAGAAATAACTTTGTAGATTATTTCTACAAAAATTATTCCTCTCTTTAAAGTGATGACATATCGCAAATGGATCACTTGTAAATCGCAATAATTGGTGGCTCTAGGTTATCTCAATGGTGGTAATGGGCAGTTATTTACATAGTTTTTCAATTAGGCGGGTGGGTAATTTATTTATATTTTTTTAAATAAATATCTATTTTTCATGAAAGAAGTGAGTAATGTCCACCGTCAAAGTAAAGTATTCTGATCTAATTATTAGAATAATAGTTTCCGTATTTTAATGTAATATTATTAAGAAAATCATTGATCGTATTTTCAAAAATGTTGATATAGGTAAAAAGTGAAGCTGCACAATCATATTTTTGGATCTTGTCACAAATCATAAACATAATGTTTTATTTTATAAAATTTTAATTCAGGAAAAAATTAGCTAACAGAGTTTTATTAGTGTTTTTGGCCAAAACTCGGTCAAGTGAGCCTTCACTGTTCATCTCCCTAGTATATTTTAATGAAGTTTTCAAGCCTTTAAAATACTTCATTACATGCAATCCATGAGCCAAAACCATGGGCAACCAAAACCATGTGCCCAAAATCTTTGGTGTTTAACCAAGCAACTTTAACTTTTTCATTGAGTCAAATCTTACCTACAATGCCCCCTTAAAACTTGACTTGGGATTTTCCTTGACCAAATCTTGCCAAAATAACTAAGTGAGTCAGCATCACTCACCTCTAGGTCCTACACATATGCCACCATGCTCTCTCTTTCGCACCCCTGCTCACACCAGGTGCTCTCCTCACCATATCTCGTTTTGTGGTTGCATCTCACCTCTTTGGACCTCTAACCAGGTGCTCTCCACTGCATATATGGTTTTTGTGGTTGCATCTCACTCTGTTGGACCTCTATTTCCTCTCAGAATGCTTACGTTGCAATCTCCATGCATACTCTCTCTTCAACTAAAAACTCACAATGGATCCATGCATGCTCATCATTTGTGCATGCATGCTCAAATCTACATTGGCCTATTTCTTAGGGTTTCTCTTTCAACTTGTTGGCATAAATTATATGTATTCTAATTCCAACATTTAATTATCGAATCCGGGATCATAATACTTAGAGATTCAAGCACAGGAAATGCGGGACTAGAGCCTATTCTAACATATGCTAACAACTAATACTTGAAAGAATTAACCACTAAGGATTATAACTTGTCACTGGACTGTGGGACTCTAATGCTTATTGGGTTCCAAACCACAAATTTTCATAATTATCGACAAACAATGTTCATGTGGTTTTATTTATGTAGCTTATTAGGTCTTGAGACTTCAGTGGTTCTAATCCTATAGTGTTGCATACAAAAATTCATTAAACATGTTGTAGAAAAGTAAATTGCATAAAAGTAAATGTCAACAACTATAAGCAAAAGTGTGTGAGGCAAATAAAAAAAACAAGGCAATAAACTACAAGAAATGCATTAATAAAATATCAAAAATAAATGCTAAGCAGGCTTAGAGTCATAATGATATATTGTAGGTTCTTATTTGTTGTAGGACTCTTTTACCAAGTGACTTCAAAGCTCTTAATCAATTAAAGAATCCTAAACTATAAACCACAAATTATTCATTATTCAGATGTAGAATTTGGTTTCTGGTACCGAATTAAGTACCAAAATTATAGTTCTGATTCTGGTACTGAATTAAGTACCGAAATTCTGTAAATTAAAATTTTGAACATTGCTACCGAATTAAGTATCGAGTCAGGTACCAAAATAAATACTAAAATTCTGTAAATTAAAATTCTAGGTACCAAAATGTATTAAGAAATCAAATTTTAAGTTGCTTGACTCTTAAGCCTAAGAAAATCAATTCAAACTTGATCATAATGTATTATACTTAACATATCTAAAAATAGAGCAATAAATCTCATACTATGTGAAATACAAATCTAATGAAAATTTGAAAAGAAACATCAAGTAAAATCTACAATCAATAAAAATTAAATATTACCCTACTCTATGAATAAAAACCAACGCGTTACCTAAGTCAAGTGGCCCTTCCCGACTTGGAAATGTGCCCAAAAACTAATTCAAATCAACAAGATGCTCAAACTTCAATAATTAATCTTCATTGCAATGATTTCTCTTCTTCTTACAAACAAAGGTTTATTACAAAATATCAACTCAAAATAATGACAAATTCCTCCTTGTGTTCTCTCCTCCCTCTCTCTGCCCTTTGAGGCTTTATTTATACATAAAATCCATTGAGTAAGGATAATATCCAATCCCCTAAACTCAGAAAAAGAATTTACAACTTTAGAGGAAAATCTTGAAAATCGTGTTTTTGTGTAATTTTATACAAATTGGTTTTAAAGAACCAACCATATCTTCTTTACCATGATGTATTTTGAGGATTTTTTTCTATGGAGAATAACTTGTCATAAAAAACCTCTCTTTTAATTTCCTATTTCAATTCCATGACCTCAGAAATCGCGCCCAAAGATGATTGTTTAGATACTTTTGTCAATTTGGGTTTTGCATAAATTTTGTACAAATTTGCTTCGTAGAACTAACTGTAACTTTTAAACCATATGGAACCTTTAGAAACAGTTTGAGATCCAATTAAATTGTTATGTTTTGAAAAAAACCAATCTTCTAAATTCTTTAGATTCACCACCATATGCACGAAAATCAAGGCATAACATGGCAGTTTCAAAATTGTTACCTATTTTTGGCTCTAGTTTAAATCATGTGCAAGGATCCCACACGTGTGAGCTAGGTATATTCCAAATCTTGAAACAGAATATTAAGCCGATGTGACACCTAATATGTCATGCCTTGAAAAAAAAAAAAACATATTTTATAATTTTGACTTTTTTCTCTATTCGTGCAGGTGCAGAATTAAGTTCTGAACTGTTGAACTAGTACCGAACTAAGTACTGAACTGCCAAATTGTTGTTGAGATGGCAGAGATAGAAATTTTTATACTCAAGCATGCTTCTTAGCGACATAACCACATTAGTAAACTGTCATTGATAAAACCATATTAAAGACATGTTTAACCATTAAAATGATATGAAATCCATCATAATTAACCACAAGGTAAAATAGGTACATTTAGCGAAAGTTGGTGGCATAATTGTTATGGGAAGTGTCATAGATGAGGGAATACGACTTATGAATGGATACTTTATATACTGAATAATATGACATATTTAGAGCCAAACATTCCCCCATGCCTAAGATTTTACATGCCCTCATGCAAACAAAATCCTCGCTTATGACATTGTTTCTTGGTGCAGGTGATTAAAGGTGAACTGTCATACCATCATAGACTTGATATGTTTCAAAACAAGGTAGCACAAATTGAGGACAAACAAAATATGGACTAGGAAGGGATGGTGGATGATATAAGGTGATGATGAAGATAATGGTTGTATGAATGTGGACTTGGAAACTTTGTAAGTCCATTATTCACTTTGCACTTCTTTTCATAGATAAACAACAATGACTTCATCTTCTTATTGAGAGAACTATGATGATGATTTGTGAATGTTTTATGATGTACAAGAAGTAGACGTTATAGATATTGCTTTGTATTAATGTACCACAATACTTTGTTTTTCATTCTTATGGTCTTACTAGAATATGCATTAATGGATTTGGAAATAGGGGTTTAATGGTAGTTTAAGAAATGTGAAGATTTATGCAATAGGAAGTGGTTAATCATCAATATTCCTTAAATTTTATTGAGTTAAAGAGCATTTAAACATGTTTTACCTCAAATGTACCTTTTGAATTTTAATATGGGATGCAGGTTGTAATGGGGCAAAGTAAGGTTGAAAGTTTGGAATGATCTAGAAGAGTTGGAGTTGATGAGTGCCAATTTGATCTGTTGAAGGAAGCTAAAGAGAATGAGATGAAGATGTTTAAAAGGTCCCAACAACCATTCCCCCATGCCTGAGGGTTCGCATGTCCTCACGCAAACAAGATGAGGTACTGAAGAAGTGAGGAGGGTTGTTGAGATGGCTCTAGTACAAAAAGGGACCTGAAAAATAAAAAAATGGAACTAATGAGATGAATACTAAACAAAAATAAGTTATCTCAAATTTATTAAAATGATACTAAACTAACACCAAGCATAAAAAAAAATTCCAAATCACTCATTACATATGATTTCATGAATCATTAACAGTTTTATGCTCAAGATAAAGAAACCTTTTATAAATTGAAGGGGTTGTCCTTCTTTGTAGGTAGGATAATTTTTTATGACCACAACAAATGATGAACCAATAAAAAATTAGTCATTACCAACCAAATCCCAAAGTCTTATAGTCGTCCAAGTATTACAGAGCTTTGCAATTGAATTTTATTAATTCTTTGTGATCATATATCTCACTTCTAAAGTAATTAAATCTTAGATATAGTATGAAAAAAAAATGATAAAGGTCTCAAGGTTACCTTAAGGCAATTATTTAGCAATAAATTTATGGATTTTATTTTTCCTTTGACTTCATCCACCCATGCTTCCTTTTGACTGTTACATTATAGAGTAACCATCATACGTGTAGGCAAAAACCCCGGTTTTGTTGACACTTCTTTAAGCATAATGCCCCATTTCCTGTGAGTCTCCATAGTCCTGATGGGCTTTCCTAGCGATATCACAGGTCACTACCCGCTTCCAGCAGGTATCCATAGCCTCGACGAATTAACCTCTTAAACCTATTTTACACTGAAGGCTCTAGTCCCACGTTTCCTACCATTTTAGTTTTATATTATGGATATTTCTTTTACAATTGGTTGATGGGGGAGCAACTTCAGAAAGCCCCTTAAATGCATAGGATGACACCTTTAAGAGTAACTTAGATTACCTGCATAATGTCTTAGACACATAAGGTACTTATAGGTACACAAAGGACATAGCATGAATGAGCCATTTTAATGTGAGATGGATGAAGTTGCCAAAGAATAACCAAAAGACACCTAAATTCCTACTAATCATAGTTTTCATGTATTCTTTCGATTTTAAAGAAGTGTTCCACTACGAACAGAGACTTCATCAACTCTTATGCAAGACTTAATAAAGGTACTCGGATATCAAGATTTGGTGTTCGGTTATAGTATTCAAGTTTTTTTTCTCGTTGATATCACAGTATGGACCTTTTAATTTTGTTTTAATCCCCTTAATATGTTTTGGTAACTATATTTTGAGAAATTGTTTTGTATTGATAATCAAAAATCTATATGAATAAGAAAAAAGAAATTCCATAGCAAAAAAGGTATATCATCTATGAAGAGTTTGGAATTACCATTCAATTAAACTTTTATGAAAAGGATTGCTTATTCAGTCGTCTTTTTGAAATAGTGGTCATAAAAAATATAAGTAATGATAAAACATGAATGCATAATTTTTAACAACTTAAGGAAGAAGGAAAGATATCATCAAATACTCCCCTAAGTGTTCCATTCCGTTGATGAAAACGTATTTTCCGCTTTTGAGTACCAATATTATTCTAGTATTTATACATCCCAAATGAACAAGATCCTTGAATCCAATTTTGTCTTTCAAAATAGAAAATTGGGACCAAAATTATGGGTATTGATTAGTTGAAATAAGGTACCAGATAGTTGGTATGCAATACTAGACAATGTTGCAATGCAATCATTTCGAACTTCACATAAGATTCCAAACATAATGGTCATAACATACTTCATTAAAAATAACAACTAGAAACAAATCTAACTAAAAATAATAAGTGGGAAAGCAAAGTAATAGTTGAACCATGTTGTAGTTATAAATAAAACTGAGTGGCAATCTTCATTAAAACAATATGCAGCTGAAAGAGACCCCAACAAAAATATGTAATAGGAACATAGATCTCCCATTTTCAACTAGTTTTTTTTTAACTATTAACATTCCCACTTATACAAAACAAATGAGAAAGATGTTGCACTATATTTTATAACTAAACTAACTATTATATGAAGCATTTATTTATTTATTTATTATCCTACTTTACTTGAGAAAAATAAATTCCTCTCCTCAAGTATAGGAGTATTTCCAATGTAACCATGTGTGTAACAGGTATAAAAATGTATTCATACTCAAGTTTAAAATATAATCTTCAATGCATACCTGAGTATGAAGAACCATGTGTTTTAATGATGATGTCAAGAAGTAAGGAAGAATGAAGGAGTGATATGGTCTTATAGTTGCTTGAAACCAATTTTCAAAAAAATCAAAATACTCTTGGTTTACCTCTTTATTTGGCTCATTTAGTGTATCTTCCTTTAATATGTCATGCAGATCTTCTATTATGAGATGACTATCCTCTTGTGTGCTCAGAGGATCCACAAATAGACATGTCAAAAAATCTTCAATCTCAGGTTCTAATGTTTTCTCTCCATCGGATGTGGTTCATGATTCTTTAGTTTCTTCAACAAGATTGCAAGGGTGAAGATCTTCCTATGGATGTGGTTCATGGATATATTTTTCTTCTATCACTTTTGAAGAGGCAGATAAGTTCTTGACTATTGTCAAGATTTGTTCTTTCTGAGAAGCAAAGATTCCAGCTGCTACTAGGATTTCAGAGAGTTCTCCCAAAATCTTGATCATCCTTGTGTATTGCTTTGTCAGTTTCTGATCCCTGTCCTACACATATATTAGAGTATGGAGTTCTTAAATCACAAGAAACTTTTTTTAAAAATCCTAAAGAAATATAAAGGAAACACACTTAAAACATATACAAGAGAACCAATAATGTACTCGAAGTGCCATCATGCTACTAAGACCTTTTTGTCACCAAGTTATTTTTTCACACAAGTTAAGCTTCTCTTCTTTCCATGAATCAATCTAAAGGAAAACACACTTGCAAATAAAAATAAGGAAAATGAAGCTTTGGATCCTACCTTTATTTCTACGCATATGAAAAAAAAAAAAAAAACTAGAAAATCAATTAGAGACAACCAGACTTTGGAGCAACCTCACCATATTGGATGTGTGACTCTTCACTCACGTCTTACCATACTTCCTTCGCACTCTAGTTGTCCCTGTAGCTAAGATCATGCAAAAAACTTGTGAAAGCAACTATGCTCTAACCCCTTTGGCATCTCCCCAGCAACGGCGCCAAAAATGTTGGAAAAATTATATGTATTCTAATTCCAACATTTAATTATCAAATCCAGGATCGTAAGACTTGGAGATGCAAGCACAGGAAATGCAGGATTAGAGCTTATTCTAACCTATGTTAACAACTAATACTAGAAAGAATTAATCACTAAGGATTATAACTTGTAACTAGATTGTGGGACTCTAATGCTTATCGAGTTCCAAACCAAAAAATTTTATAATTACCGACAAACAATGTTCATGTGGTTTTATTTATGTAGCTCATTAGGTCTTGATACTTCAGTGGTTCTAATGCTATAGTGTTGCATACAAAAATTCATTAAACATGTTGTAGAAAAGTAAATGTGCACAACTATAAGCAAAAGTGTGCGAGGCAAATAAAGAAAACAAGGCAATAAACTACAAGAAATGCATTAATAAAATATCAAAAATAAATGCTAAGGATACTTAGAGTCATAATGATATATTGTAGATTCTTATTTATTGTAGGACTCTCACTACAACAAAACCAGCGATTAGCGTCCCTTTTTACTTTTTTTTTGGCATCTAGAGCCCATTTTTGGTGCTATTTGCATCCATTTATCAAATATGGTGCAAAACTTGACACAAAATTTGTATCAAGTTTTGCACCAAATCTTACACCAAGTTTAGCACCAGGTATTGCAATAGGTTTTGCACCAAATTTTATGCCAAGTTTTATGTCATCCTTTGCACCAGGTTTTGTTCCAGGTTTTGCATCAATTTTGGCATCTATTTTTGTTTGACATACTTTTGCATCCACTTTTTGCACCTACACTTGCATCAACTTTTGCATCGACTTTTGCATCCTTTTTTAAATCATTTTTTGCATCCATTTTTTCATCCATTTGTGCATCACTTTTGTGCCACGTTTTACATCGAGTTTTGTGTCTAGTTTTGCATATAATTTTGCATCTATTTTTGTTGCATCCACTTTTCCATCTTGTTTGGCATCCATATTTACATCCTCTTTTGCATCTATTATTGTACCCACTATTGCATCTAATATTTTTGTGCCACAATTGGCGCCTAGTTTGGCACCTCCTTTTGCACCCACTTTTGATTATAATTTTGCATCCACGTTTGCATCCTCATTTGCATCTAGGTTTTCATCAACTACTACATCTATTTTTGCATCCCTTTTTGTATCCAATTTTGGACCAGGATTTGCATCGGGTTTTGTGTCTCGTTTTGCATCTACTTTTGCATCGACTTCTATTGCATCCACTTTTGCATACAATTTTGCATCCACTGTTACACCCTTTTTAAATTTCACTTTTTGCATCCCTTTTTACATCTTCATTTGCATCAAACTTTGATTCTTTTTTTTCATCTATCATTACATCCACTTTTGTTATGCCATAATTTGCACCATGTTTTGTACTCGCTATTGTATCCACGTTTGCTTCCAATTTTGCATCCATGTTCACATCCTCTTTTGCATCAAATATTGCATCTATTTTTGCATCCACTTTTGTGTCAGGTTTATGCATTGGGTTTTGCATCTCGTTTTGTATCTACTTTTGCATCTACTTCCATTGTATCCATTTTTTTCATCCAATTTTGTTTTGCCTGTTGCATCAATGTTTGCTTCCACTTTTACATCCATTTTTGCATCTTATTTTGCATATTTTTTGTCTATTGTTACATCCACTTTTGTTGCACCATATTTTGCGCCTACCATTGCAACCACATTTCCATCCACGTTTGCATCCACATTTGCATCCTCTTTTGTGTTCAAGTTTGCATCAGATATTGTGTATGTTTTTGCATCCCCTATTGTATCCACTTTTGTTTCATCCATTTTTGCATCTACTTTTGTGTCCGTTGTTGCATCCACATTTGTTTCACCACAGTTTGTGTCAAGTTATACACCTACCATTGGACCCATGTTTGCTTCCACTTTTGCCTTCATGTTTGCATCCAAGTTTGCATTGACAACTGCATCTACTTTTGCATCCACTTTTGTGTTAGGTTTTTCACGTTGTTGTGCATCTATTTATGTTGTATCCACTTTTCATCCAATTTTACTTCTATTGTTGCCCCCATTTCTATGTTCGCTTTTGCATCCCTTTTCCAACACTCATCATATTTTCTGCATTGATGATATTCCTTATGGCATTGACAATTATGAACAATTGATGACAATGTCAATAATATTGACAATGATGAAAATGAAGATGATGGCGATGACATGAATTGTGATTATGATGATAAAGACGATAGTGGTTACAATGACATTAATGATGATGATGGCATTGATTATGATGATGACGACGCTAATGACCTTGGAGAATCTTCCCAATTTTAGATGTTGTCATTGTCATAATCATAAGCATTATCTTTGGTGTCATCATCATCATTTTCATCTAGGTCATCATCAAAAACAATAATGGCATGAATGATGATGATGATTACAACAATGTTGATAGAAATTACATTAATGATGATGATGGGGATGATAAAAATGACAATGACGATGATAATGGTGGTGATGATGATGATCATCAATCATCTCTCAAAAATAGAGTTGTTATTTCTCTTACGTATATCAGTGTGTCCTAAAAAACCCTTTTCTAGCACTGATCACATTTTTTGGGTTGATGATATTTCTTACAACGTCTATAATTATAAACAATTGCAAATAATGTCCATAATGATGATGATGATGGAGCTGGTGATGATGGCATGAATGGTGATTATGATGATAATGTAATGATGGCAATAACGATGACAAGGATGATGGTGATGATGATGACAATGATTATGATAATGAGAATGAACAATTACTAGTTTCACTACCATCTTCTGGATACATATTACTATCATACTTTTTAAATTTTTTGTCTCTCTTGAGGTATCTTACTATAATGGTGTTGTCAACACTAGAAAGATATCTTGTTGTAATGGTGGTTCTAATGTTAGCACTAGCAAAGTTTTTGTTAAATTTTGGTTTAAAAAAATCGATTTATGCAATTATTTTGACAATCTATGTAAAAAAGTAAATAACATCCAATTATTTTGACTTTAGTTCCATTGATTATCATGAATTCACCAGTCTGAAGACCATCTTCTACATACATATTATTATTAAACTTTTTGCATTATATCCCTCTTATATCTTGTTGTAATGGCAGTATTAGCACTAAAAAAATATCTTGTTGTAATGGTGATGTTAGTATTAGCACTAAAAAAATCACTAAATTTTGGTAAAAAAAAGTTTATCATTTATTTATTTTTAATTTGGGAAATTTTTGTTTTTATGTTTTTTGTTTTTAATTCTATTTTTATGCAGTAATATTTTTTTTGGTTGAATTTTGGTAGTAACTAGTTTTTGGTCGAATCATATGTATTAACCATGTTCTTTATGCTACAAGTCTAATTGTTGGGACAAAATTGCTCTTTCAAATAAGTTGCAAAAGCTATTTTACATCCATTGGTGCACCCATGTTTACACCCACTTTTACATCCCTTTTTGCATCCTATTTTTCATCTTCATTTGCTTCTTTTTTTGCATCTATCATTACATCTACTTTTGTTGTGACAAAATTTGTTCCATGTTTTGCACATACTGTTGTACCCACGTTTGCTTCCAATTTTGCATCCATCTTCACATCCTCTTTTGCATAAAATATTTCATCTATTTTTGCATCCACTTTTGTGTTGGGTTTTGCATCTCATTTTGTATCTTCTTTTGCATGTACATCCATTTCATCCATATTTTGCATCCAATTTTGTTTCTCATGTTGCACCCGTGTTTGCATCCACTTTTACATCCCTTATAGCATCTTGTCTTGCATCTAAGTTTGCATATTTTTTTGTGTCTATTATTACATCCACCTTTTTTGTGCTATTATTTGTGCCATATCTTATGCCTATCATTGCAACCCACATTTTCTTCCACTATTGCATCCATATTTGCATCCTCTTTTGTGTCCAAGTTTGCATCAAATTTTGTTTAGGTTTTTTGCATCCCATTTCGAATTTACTTTTACATCCACTTTTGATTTGTCTAGTTTTGCAACTAATTTTGTGTTCATTATTGCACCCATGTTTGGCCCATGTTTACATCCCTTTTTTCATCCAAGTTTTCCTCCTTTTTGCATTCAAGTTTGTGTCCCTTTTTTTTTACATTCATTGGAGTATCCACATTTGTTTCACCACAATTCATGCTAAGTTTTATGCCTACTATTGTGCCCATGTTTTCTTCCACTTTTTCGTCCATGTTTGAGTCCTATTTTGTGTTCAAGTTTGTATGAACTATTGCATCTACTTTTTCATCCACTTTTGTTCAATTTTTATGTCTTGTTCTGCATCTACTTATGTTGTGTCCACTCTTCATCCAAATTTACGTCTATTTTTACCCCCATTTTTTGTTTACTTTTGCATCCATTTTCCAACACACATCATATCTTTTGCATTGATTATATTTCTTATGACATTGAAAATTATGAACAACTGATGACAATGTCAATAATTATAACGATGATGATAATGAAGATGATGACGATGACATGAATTGCGATTGTTATGATAATGACAATGATGATAAAGACGATGGGAGTTACAATGACAATGATGATGATGCTAATGACCTTGGCCATTCCTCCCAATTTTTAAATGTTATCATGGTAAAAATCATAATAATTATCTTTGGCGTCATCTTCCAAGTCATCATCATCTGATCATCATTATCATTATTTTCATCTTGGTCATAATCAAGAACAATAATGGCATGAATGATGATTATGATGTTCATGATGAAGATGACAAAAATTATGATAAAACTTATATTAGTTATGATGATGGGGATGATGACAATTATAATGACGATGATAATGGTAGTGATGTTGATGATCATCAATCATTTCTAAAAAATAAAGTGGTTATTTTTCTTTCATATACCATGTGTCCTAAGGTTGGTGATATTTCTTATGACACCTATAATTATGAACAATTGACGACAATATACAAAATCATGATGATCATGATGATCATGAAGAAGACATGAATGGTGATTATGATGATAATGAAATGATGACAATAATGATCACATTGATGGTGGTGATGATGGCAATAATGAAGATGATGACCCTCCCTCTAAACTAGCGAGGTACTCATAATGAGACAAAAAAGTACTCTCAAGTTGAAATATTCATATAAGAAGGGATCTAGATTGATAAGCATCAATGATGATTTACATCATCATAGCCAAAATTTTCAAAATAGTAAGGCCTTGACTAACAAGTTTATCTCTCCATTAGATCAGAGCACAATGTTGGGAGGCATAAATTTGGACACCACTGCCTTTCAAGGCACTTACCCCACCAAGATGTTTACCAGGTATGTCCTCACATGATCATTTCCTAATCCACTATCATAATATTTGACACCAAAAAATGTCAATCCTCATGACTATTCTTATCTTGGATTAATGTACTTGACTTATGGCGATTAGTCCTAGTCAATGTCCAAATTCTCAAAGAATATTGGTCCCAGATGTTTATCCAATCCACCATTATCCCTACTAGTGCCTTTACTAGGCTTACGATTGTTAATCCTAGCCATAGTACATGACACATGGATAACATGGTGTCTATCCTCACTCCCTCTCAACCAGGGAGGAAACATCCACAAGCATAAGATTTTCTCAAGAATACCCATCATTTTCGTAGAGAATAACATCATTAATTTGTTTTCATCACATGACGACTTTATGATTAAGCATTCATAGACTTGTGGCAAAATATTTCCCCTTTTGTATTTGTGATGAAATACAATAAAAAAGTGAAAGCCAAAATCGTTAAACATACACTATATTGATTTATCTAAGTCTAAACTCTAAGGTTGAAGTGAAAATTCATGTAAATCTTATATCTATGAGTTGTGCCAAACTTATGAAAACCTTATTCCCTAAGTCCTATATATAAGAAAATGAAAAAGAAAGAAAAATAAGGGCCAATAAATGGTAACTCATGTATTCACTCCCTCTTTGGAAAATATATGAATATATACACTCCTAGTCACACTTGATCACATGTATGTGATGGTTAAATCATGAATTCTTCTTTTCTCCTTGCATTTTCACTTCATCATTTAAGCACCTAATTGAGGATCTAAGGAATGTTTGTTTCCTAAGGCTTTCATGTCTACTCTTGGTTTACTTATGTCACACTACTGTCAATTTATGTGACAGAGTGAAATACATAAGTTTGTGGAGTTATTATAGAGGTGTATTGAGTTCGTAACCACACACACATGTATTACATCTCATTGATCCACATGTGTGGGTTGGAGACTCATTTCTTGACAACTTTAATGGAGACTACTTTGTGGCTTTAATGGTATAGCATACAAAATATCTTGTTAAACATTTCGATTCATTCTTTCTTTTCCTCGAGACACTTATAATATTGAAGTCACTCCCAACAATCCTTGGAGATGGGGAGTATAAATTACTTGTGCTAGAAATAGAATTGAGAAATAGAGGTTTTCCATTTGCGATATTGGAGTCATAGACATTGGATACATGGTAGTAGTCCTCAATGTCAATTAACTAAAATTGTATTGTCATAATGCAAAAAGAGGTAAACATATTGGTAACCTTGATGTCTTAATCATTTCAAATAATAACCATTCCACCCAAGTATCTCTAAGCATCAATCACTACTACTTGGAAATTCCTCCCTCATTTTCTAATTATACGAGGTTGAACCTCACTTAATATTTTTGCTTCTTATATCAACATTATTTATGGGTGCTTTGCATACCATTTTTCTTTTAGGAGTTTGTTTTCGTTTACTATTGACGCCCCTCATGTTCCAAGACTATTTTCATCAAAAATTTACATGGAAAGAAAGTATAAAGTGACTAAAAAGAAACATGTCTCAAGATTTAAGTGCTCGGACAATTCCACTTCATGACTCCTATATTTCCTTAACCTAGGACCAAATGGTGAACTTGATGGCCTTAAGGGAAATTGATCAATGAAAATCTAAAAAAGAGGTGATTTTTGACTTTATCACATACAATTTAATATACTAAAAAAAATATCCATAACAATTTCATCAATCAATGAATCATTAAAAAAAATATCCAAAACAATTTCATCAAGCAAAGAATCATTGCATTATAAAATACAATCTATAAACATTTTGGGAAAGTTTTGCTAAAACATGTTTAAAAATCAGCATATTTAATATTAATATTTAACAATAACATGGACAATAACACATTTTGATAAACTAAATAACATATTATCAAGCCTAAAAAATGTCACTAACTGAAAACTACAAAGCATGCAACTAATGGAAGTGACCACTCAAGGCCACCGCAAGACAATTAATCTATTAAGACCAAGATTAATGAGGACAAAGATCTATAAAGGACAAAGGAAAACCTATTTTAACTTTATTGTTTTATTAGCCTGGTTCAAGATGAACATTTCAAGATATCATGAAGAACATAATTAGTTTTATTGCATTAAGAAAACCCAAGCACATTCTATAACTTAGCAAGAAAGAGATGTATAACACCCATCTCAGCAACACGACACATGACATTAAGTTACTTTACTATATATAATTTAAACTCCTATCATAAAATCACAAATTTAGCATGAATGGAATGTTTAAAATCCATTTTTATAAAACAAAATATAATTTTTCTTATAGAAAAATATACCAAAAACTAAATATATTTTTCTAGAAAAAAAAAATACTAAAACTAAATATATATTTAAAAAAAACTAAAACATAAGCAAACTAGAATTTGAATTTGACATTCTTGGTCACTTTCGGAAACATATGGTGGAATGTAATCTCTTTATCCTCATCTTTAGCTTTTTCCTAAAAAATAAAAGCATACAAAAGTGGGAAAGAGCCATAAAGCATGGGGAAGCTTTTTCCTAAGCACAAAAGCATCTAAAAAGTGGAAAATTCCTTTTTTATATGAGGAAACATTATTCACCCAAAAGATTTTTCCCAAATTGAACTAATGAGGAATTTTGGAAATCTTCATAGCCTCTACTTTCCTATATATTAGAGGCTTGACCATTGAAAAATGATGGGAATTTTGTATTGTCACACTCTTGAGATCTGTCTTGAGAGGGAGAGTTTTGGAGCTATGAGTTGGGGGAGGTGATGTTGCAACTATATTTGATTGTTGTAACTTTCCTCCAACTCCTTTATTCATATAGATCAGTTGTTCTTCCTTCCATATGTTTCTATTCATTCTTTACTTCTTCTATTTAACTAATGTATGCATGGGTTTTTGGTTTATATTTATTTATTCAATAATATTTATATGTTTTTTATAGTTTTGATTATTAAGATATTATGTTGTGAAGGTTGCTTTATTCTCTCTCTTATGTGTAGGACCAAGCTTTGGAGCTAGCTAGGAGCGCTTCTTGGCTATACGAAAAACTCCAAGAAGACCTGCATGCGAGGACTCACAAGAATTCATTCTCTTTTTCTTAATCTATACTCTACATCTTGATCTACTAAGAATCCTAAGCCTTAAAACAACCTTTCTCTTAATTGGTTTGTCCTAGGTTTCTGAGATAAACTGAGAGGGTTTTGTTTTCATCTAACCATGCATTAAATCCTACAGCAAAATGATATTTAGAGAATTTAATATATTCCACTATGTAAATGAACTTAGTAAAATGAACCCATAGAGGTGGTCATAAATGGAAATAAAAGTAAAACTCTAAACAAGAAGCCAAAAGTGGATTTAACCATGGATGAAAATTTTGGAGTAGAATTGGATGTTAAACTAGCCATCAAAACAATATGCAAACAATGACACAAAAAGGTTTTTAAAGTAAAATTAAAAAAGGGTGCAACACTAGACACAAAGAAGGGAACAAAATAGGGCATATGAAAGGATACCGAATTGGGTGCAAACAAGGATGCAAAAATGGACACCAAAATGAGGATGCAAAGAATGGTGTAAAATTAGGATGCAAAAAGGATGTAAGAAAAGACACAAAACAAGATGCAAAATGGGACTAAAAAATGGTGAAACCAAGGATGTCAAAGATGATGCATAACTAGATGAAAATTCCAACTAAAATCTAGGTGCAAAATGAGATGCAAATGTGGACACAAAATGTGGCAGAAAAAAGGATGCAAATTTAGAAGCCAAAAAGGATGAAAAACTAGATACCAAAAAGGATGCAAATTTGGACATAAAAAATGGTGCAAAAATGCGCATAAAAATGGCTCAATTTTGGATGCAAATTGAGATGCAACATTGGATGTAAAATGATGCAACAAATCATTCAAAACTTGGTGCAAAAACAAATGCAAAAGTAGACGAAAAAATGGCTCAAAAGTGAACGTAACAATAGACACAAAATGGGATGCAAAGGTGGATGCAATATATGGTTCAACATAGGATGCAAATTTAGATGCTCAAAAGGATGAAAAATTGGATGCAAGAAATGGTGTTAAAAATGATGCTAAATTAGATGCAACAAATGATGCAAAATTAAATACAAAATATGGTGCAAAATAGGATGCAAAAAAGGGAGATAAATAAAATGCAAAAGTGGATGCAAAAAATGGTGCAAAAATGCATGCGAAATTTAATGGTGCAAAAATGCATGCGAAATTTGGCACTAAATCAGATTCAACATATGGTGCAAAATTGGATGGAAAAGATGGTGTAAAAAAAGGCACAAAAATTGGCACAAAAATAGATGTAAAAATAAGTACAAAATTAGAAGCAAAAGATGGCATAAGACCAGATGCAAAAATTGGCACAAATTGGATGTAAAAAAAGGCGCTAAATAAGATGTCAAAGATGGTGTAAAAATCGATGCAAATTATGACACAAAAATAGAAGCAAAGAATTCCACAAAAGAGGAAGCAAAAAATGATGCAAAAATAGATGCAAAAAAAGGCACAAAACTAGAAGCAAAACCTATTGTAAAACCAAATGAAAATCTTGGTGCAAAATATGATGCAGAAAATGATGGAAAATTTGGCGTAAAAAAGATGCAAAATTTGGTGCAAAAAATGACGCTTTAAAAATTGTACAATAGAGCCAGATTTAGTGTCAGGTTGCTCATCCCAATTGAGAAAAAAATGCACTAGAATCTGGTGCTAAATCTGGCGCAAATTGCCTGTTTTGTTGTAGTGTCTTTTACCAAGTGACTTCAAAGCTCTTAATCTTTTAAAGAATCCTAAACTATAAACCACAAATTATTCATTATTCAAATGTAGAATTTGGTTTCTTGTACCAAATTAAATAACAAAATTATAGTTCTAGTTTTGGCACCGAATGAAGTACCGAAATTCTGTAAATTAAAATTATGAACACTAGTATCGAATTAAGTACTGAATTAAGTACCGAAATTCTGTAAATTAGAATTCTGGGTACCAAAATGTATTAAGAAACCAAATTTTAAGTTGCATGACTCTTAAGCCTTAGAAAATCAATTCAAACTTGATCATAATGTATTCTACTTAACAGATATGAAAATAGAGCAATAAATTTCATACAATGTGAAATACAAATCAAATGAAAAAATGAAAAGAAACATCAAGTAAAATCTACAATCAATAAAAACTAAATAGTATTCTACTCTATGAATAAGAATGAGCGCGTTTCTTGAATAGAAGGGCCCTTCCTGACTTAGTAACATGCCAAAAAACTAATTCAAATCAACAAGATGCTCAAACTTCAATAATTTGTCTTCATTGCAACAATTTCTCTTCTTCTTACAAACAGAGATTTATTACAAAATATCAACTCAAAACAAGTGCTACATAGTAGCTAGTACCTGCTACTTAGTCTAAATATAGTAATATTTTAATTTGATAGATGGGTGATGGATTTTTGAATATATATATATATAGGGATTCAATTGTTGAATTTAAGCTTCTGTGATCCATTAATTTACTAATTAGTTAATTATGTAAGTTTAATTATATAACTTATATATATATATATATATATAATTTTAATATTTTTAGTTCATATTGAATAAATACATTATCTAGTTTATATTTGGTTTAAACTAACTAACTAAAGATTTATTTATATTACTTAAATATAGGTCATTTCAATAACTAATTATTTCTCATTAATTAATTTATATTTAAATATGGTAATAGGCATTTAACTGAATTACTAACTTTTTAACCATTATGTTCTCTTGTCCATATCCCTTGGTCCTGTCCGGTTAGCCGTTTCCTAGTCAAATATAGCTATTAGCCATTCTAGCTTACCAGTTCAATATAGTCGTTGTCTGGTCAAATATAGCCGTTGATTTTTGGTTCGGTGAGACTTCATTTCCACGGCCATTGTCAATTGAGCTACCCCAAGCGGGCTTATTTAAATTTAATTTGAAATGATTAAAATGATTTAAAAAAAAAAATGTAAGCTTGGTAGGACTACATCTTCATCATGTCCAACTTCTCACCCCGATCAAGGGGATAGCACAAAATTTGAACCCAAGACTTCTGGTTCGATGAGACTTCATTTCCACAACCATTGCTAATTGAGCTACCCCATGCAGACTAAAATGATTGATATAAAATAATAATTTAAATTATTAAATTTGAAAAAGTATTTTTATAAATATTAAAAAAGTTAAGATATAAAATATTTAATCATTATATATATAATACATGGTCAATGTTATATTTAATGAATTACGTAAAATTTAAAAATAAAAATAATAGGAGCTTGATCTCTCTCGACCCTAGATATATTCAGATTTAAATGGATCTAGGTTGGTCTTTATTTCTTCAAATATATGTGCAAATTATATGAGTAATTTAAACATTCGTTTTTTAACCTTTATGAAAAATAAATTATTTTTAAAAAGTAGAAAACTCTTTACTCTTTATTTCTTGAAATATAATGTATAAATTATATGAGTAGTTTGAATATTTGAATTTTTGAATTTTTTTATGATTTTATTTTCTAATTAGTTTTCAGAAATTAGTTAGTTGTTTTCTAATTAATTTTGCCCAAAATTTGATTAGATGTTTTTCAATTAAGTTAAGTTAAAATATATCTTTATACTAAATAATTATTGTAAAGTTAATAATTACCTTCAAAATGGTTCATAACATAATACTTTCATAAGATACTTTTTCTCTTAAGCTTCTAGAAAGACTATATGGATTTACTTAATGCATAATTAAGAGCAAGAGAGTTAAATTTGCTAAACAAAAAGCTTTGTTATTATGAATATTTAATTTATTAAAGCTAAATAATAATAATCAACCATATATCAAAATCTTTATTAAAAAAAATTATTATTATTAAAAATCACGTTAAAAATATTAGTGTTTTTATATTAAACACAATGTTTTTTCTATAATATATTATATGCATCTATTTAAATGAACACATTAATATGATTAATGTAATCTTAAATGCCATATTTTTACATTTCCTTACTTTTTATAGCAAAAAAAAAAAAACCTTATGACTATTAATTATTTCATGTAAGAATTAAATTACAATTATGATTTTTAATTATTGAAATTTTGTTTACTCACTTGAAAGTATTAAGTGTTTAATCTCTTAAATGTTGTAAATTTTAATTTTGGTTTGTATTTGCAATATTTGTTTAACTTTGGTTTATGTTTTCAATATTTGTGTTCAAATCTTCACCAGAGTATTATTATTATTACTAGGATTTGAACTTTGAATTTCATGGTTTACACAATACTTCATAATGCTATGATTTTCAATTGAACTATTCCTATCAACTCTATACAACAAGCGTGTGGTTTGTGTCATTCATGTGGAAATTATGCTTTCACAAAATTTGCAAATTGAATATGAAATGGAAAAATTAATTCCAAATTGAATATGAAATGGAAAAATCAATTCCCTTGCATAAATTCTGGCAGGTAGTAACCATTAGGAAGTTTGTGTATTTACATTGTTACTCCTACTTGTTAAAGGGTTGGAAAACGCATAAATAATGGTGGGAAATAAATCTTGGTAAGTATATATTTTTTTTTGATGTGGCTTGTTGATAGCTTGAGCTCTAAGGTACTAGGGTTTTGAACAGGGGGCGACAGGAGCGAGCGGGTAACGATGGAGGAGCTTGGAGGAGGGAGCTCCACTCCCTCCTACAGTAATGTGGTTTCAAACAGAAGCAGAGAGGCAAGTCTGAACAATTTCCGGAAACCAGCAGAGGCAAAGACAAAGACAACTGGCACTCACAAGTCGGGAAGCAACAATTCCCATGAAAAGGAAGGGACCCACAAGGAAGCTAGGCAGGAAATGAATCCTGGCGACAGCAGTTAGAGAACTGAGAAAATGTCTGCGACAAGACCCTGCAAGCCCAAGGCTAACATTAAACCCCGGGTGGTCTTAAATGATCCTGCACTATAGGTGCACAGAGACCATATGGCGACTTATGCGGTCATTTGCAAGTTCATGGGCATATGGCCCACGGAGAAAGCACTGTATACATGGATAAGAAACAACTAGAAACCAAAGGGAGAAATAAATCTTCATCTTGGCTCCAAGGGTTTCTTCACAGTGGTTTTCACTAACCTAGAGGACAAAGACAAAGTTTTCGAAGGAGGACCCTACTTCTATGCTGCTGCAGGCCTTTACATGCGACCTTGGGTGATGAACTTTGTCCCAGAGCGAGAAACGTTCACATCGGTCCCAGTATGGATTAGATTATACTCCTTACCTTTAGATTACTGGCTGCCAGAATCTTTAAAAGCTATAGGTAACAAATTAGGGCATTTCATAAAGATATCAGAGGCGACCCTGCGAGGGAAATATACCTCCTTTGCCTGCATATGTGTAGAGATGGACTTATCGGGAGCACTCCCGGATGAAGTCATCCTAGAAGTTTATGACGAGGAATGGGTCCAGGCAGTCGACTATGAACACATCCCATTCAGATGTCGTAAATGTCATGAACATGGGCACCTCTTCAGAGACTGCCCACTTAACAAAAGGGAGGAATACCCGAAACCCAACAAAGGAAAAGACCCTGAAGGTTTTACCAAAGTGGGAGGCAGAGGAAAAGGAGGGGGAAAAAAGTCCCAAAAGAAACCTAGCGAAAGCAAGATACCAAGTCATAACAGTTTCGAAATTTTAGAAGAAGAAGGAGGAGAAAATGGAATGCACAAGGAACCAGAGGACTATCATATAGAGAAGGAAAAAGAGGACAGCATGGAAATCATACAAGAATACAATGGACAAAAGGAGGACCCACCGAGCATCATGGAACCTAGAAGGGACCATGAGATGACCCCAAGCAAAGGAGGTACGAAGGACCAAGACCTACAGGAGATCCTCGAGAGGGAGAACCTTGAACTAGAAAAGTTTCTAGAGCAGGAATCAACAAAGGAATTGACTCTCTACCACAAGAGGAGTTTGACAGTGTACAACAGCTATTCCTCCGAAGGTCTCATACAACAGTCGTAGGAGTCAAAAGGAACCACGATAGCCAAGAGAACAGAGGGGTCAAATCAATGGAGATAATAACAAGACACTCCACCAAGAACCCAGGCAAGAAAAGAGGAAGAAAGAGACAGAATGAACTACTGACAGAGTGTGGAAAACTCATGATTAATTCAGGTAAGATGAAAGATCTCACCAGTTACTCTTTTACAAACCCATCATTATGAAGCTTACAACCTGGAACATTAGAGGACTAGGGAGTAAAAGGAAACAAATAAATCTCAGTAACATAATAAAAGAAGAAAAACCAGATATGGTGTTTATACAGGAAACAAAATGCTCAGTAGACAAAATCAGAGAAATGCACAGCAAATGGCTTATTAAGTATGAGTACCTAGAAGTCAAAGCAAATAATTCAGCTGGAGGAATTCTCACTCTATGGAATCCTCAAAAATTTGGAATCCTGGATGCTGAGGCATCTAGAAACCACCTTTCAATGGTTATCCAACCTTTGGGGAACAAGGATTGTTACTTGATCACAAATGTCTATGGTCCTCAACTACTGGAAGACAAACTCAGGCTCCTCACCTCTCTGGAGGAGCTGAGAGAGACATCCAGCACTGCCCTGGATTCTGGGAGGGGACTTCAATATGATCAGATCTCTCACAGAGAAAAAAGGGGGAACCAGAACACTTGGTAGAGACTCAATAGCCTTCCAAAACTTCCTTAACAATATGAGACTGGTGGATATGGACACAATAAATGGCATCTTCACGTGGAACAACAAGAGAGGAGGAACTTCCCAAGTAGCCTCGAGATTAGACAAATTCATAATCTCAGAGGATCTCCTTCTCACCGACCGTATCATGAAAACTTTCATACTCCCTTTCGAAGGCTCGGACCACTGGCCCATCCAACTGGAATCTTCCTTTATTGGAACCTCGAGGAACAGACCTTTTAGGTTCGAAAATGTCTGGCTTACTCACCCTGATTTCATCACTAACATTGGAAATTGGTGGGCTGAAGAAATACCCACCCAAGGCACAAAAATGTTCCTCCTACATCAGAGACTCAAACACATCAAGAGAAAGCTCAAAGAATGGAATAAAAATGAGTTTGGCAACATATTCAAAGCCAAGGGAGAAGTGGAAAAAAAATTATAGGAAATTAATCAAATTCTCATCATAGAAGGCTTCACAGAGGAAAGAAAAATGCAAGCGGACTCACTTCAACGAGAATGGGACAACAGATGTTAGCAGGAGGAAATCTTCTGGAGACAGAAATCCAGAGTGCAATGGATTAAGGAAGGGGAGAGAAATACCAAGTTCTTTCACAAGTCTACCATGGAACATAGGGCACATAGTAGGATCACAAAACTTATAAATCCTCAAGGAACATAGCAAAATACTCACAAGGAAATGGAAGTTGTACTGGTTCAACATTTTCAAAATATAGCAGAGGAGACCATGGAAGACAGATCTCAATTCATTAAAAATTTTACTCAGCATATTCCAAAACTGGTAACCAGAGAAGACAATTATAATCTCAACAGGCTAGTAATGGAGGAAGAGTTCAATGAAGCAATCAAAGAAATGAACAATGGGAAAGTTCCAGGCCTAGATGGTTTCAATGTTGACTTCTTCAAAACATGTTGGGAAACAGTCAAACATGACATTCTGGAGGTGGTGGAGGACTTGAGAAAATCAAAATCAGTTTTGAGAGCACTTAATGAATCATTCATAGCCTTAATCCCCAAACAGGAAAAATCCATGACTCCAGATAGATTCAGGCCCATAGCTTTATGCAATATGGTGTACAAGATCATTTCCAAAGTAATTGCTAACAGACTCAAACCCCTTCTTCTAACACTTGTGTTAGAGGAGCAGACTCGATATGTGGAAGGTAGACAAATTCTCAATAATATCATTCAAGCTCATGAAGTGGTGCATTCCCTCAAGACCAATAAGCAAGTAGGTATGATAATACAGCTGGACATAGCGAAAGCTTATGATAAGCTAAGCTGGTCTTATATCACGGAATTTCTTAAAGCATATGGATTTAACCACAACTGGATAAGATGGGTCATGGCTCTTGTTACCACTACTAGTTGTTCAATTCTTCTTAATGGCTCTCCATCCAGAACTTTCAAGCCATCGAAAGGCCTCAGACAAGGAGATCCTCTCTCCCCCTTCCTCTTCATTCTCATGATGGAAGGATTGGGCAGAGCGATCATTTCAGCCAAGGAGGAAGGAAGAATCCAGGGACTTAGACTCACTCTGAATGGGGACACATTGACCCATCAAAAATTTGTGGACGACATTATGTTGTAGGGCACACCCACAGTCAAGGAAGCCAAAGCTTTCAAACAAATCTTGTTTGAGTTCGCAATGGCCGCGGGTACTGAGGTAAGCCTCACAAAATCTAAAGTTTTCTTTTTCAACACTGATATTTCAATACAAAGAAATCTCTCCAGAATTCTAGGCTTTCAAAGAGATCATCTTCCCTCGAAATATCTGGGAATACCCCTCACTGACAAACCTCTGAGCAAGGAAGTCTGGGAGTCTGTAATTAATAAATTGAAGGACAAAGTCAGCAAATGGACAATCAGATCCTTGAATTTAGCAGGGAGGTTAGTTCTCACAAAGGCAGTGCTACAAACCATTCCAATCTACATGTTATCAGCCCTTCCGGCACCAACAGGAGTCTTACAACAAATCAGGAATATTCAAAGGGATTTTCTTTGGGGTAAAGGGGAAGAGAAAAAGAAATGGGCTCTGGTAGCTTGGGACAAACTCTGTAAACCCAAAACCCATGGCGGTTTGGGTCTCCATGACCCGGACATCCTAAGCAAAGTTTTGGGGGCAAAACTTTGGTGGAGATGGCTTAAGGAAATAAGAAACCCCTGGGCTAAACTCTGGAAACAAAAATATGCAATGGATTGGCAAGAAACAGACCACATTAGAATGACAGGACACATTAGAGGTTCCCATATTTGGAACAAGGCGTGGGAGAACAGAGCCTTAGTTCAGAAACACAGTTTCTGGGAGATCAGAAATGGGAAGCTTGCATGGTTCTGGGAGGACAACTGGCAGCATGAACATAACCTTTGTAGAGAAGGATTGGACATCATAAAAAATGACACCATTAACAAAGGACTGAAAAAAGTAAGTGACTACTGGGATCAATCAAGGGACACTGGTAAATGGAGAATTTGGAAGGTACCGGACTGTAGTGAAGATACCCATGTTGAAGACCCCAACTAAAGTTCTGGAAGCTATTCTAGAAAAGAGACAAATTTTGACCTCTACCTCGAATGATATACTAAGATGGGGTAGAAACAACAGGGGCATCTTCAACCTCAAAGAAGCTAAAAGAATAGCCACGGGACTAAACTACCCAAGCCCTGATAAGACATGGAAAGACCTATGGAACAACCCACACTGGATGAAGATCAAACTGTTCAGGTGGTTGGTTCAGCACAAAAAGATTCTAACTTGGGAAAATCTCAGAAAGAGAGGTTTTGTTGGGCCATCAAGATGCCAACTATGTGGCCTGCAGGAAGAAACTATGGATCATCTTCTCAACCTCTGCTCTTTCACCTCCACCTTATGGAATTGGGTAGCCTATATCTTCAAGCAGATAGACAGGAACGAAAATGACATCACTGATACTTTAAAGAACTGGAGGAAGGACTTCTCGGACAACGAGACAGTCAACACAGCCTGGGCTCTGATTCCAGGATTCTTGATCTGGGATGTTTGGAAAGAACGTAACAACAGGATCTTCAAAGATAAATCTGGCTCAGCTCAAAGTATCATAGCTCAAATCCTAAAACAGCTCAAAGAAACTGTCAATGCCCTTCGGAAGCAACCTCCTGAGAAACCCCCGGGTCATCGGGACGCTCACATTCTAGAACTGTTGGGACTCCAGTCTCATGTCCCTCAAGGAACAAATAAGACAACAAAGAAAATATCAGTAGGAAAGGCTTTCTGGCAACCCCCTCCCCATGGCTTTTTAAAATTCAATATAGACAGAGCCTCAAAAGGTAACCCTGGGGACATTGGTTATGGAGGAGTCATAAGAGATGAAGAGGGCAACATAAAAATCATCTTTCACAGTCATCTGGGGAGGGCCACTAACAATATGGCTGAACTCATGGCCATTGAGCAATGCTTAGAGATTCTGATAGAGTTCAATTTACATAATACAATCATCAAGGCTGACTTAGAATTAATAATTAATTCGGTCAAGCGGCTAGGCACGAGCACTGCACCAGACAAAGTCTCGAGACACTGGAGACTTTTGCAGGTCTATTATTGAATTCAATCGCACCTAAGAATTCTAAGAACTCTTAGTTTTGTTCATGTGCGTAGAGATGCCAATAGAGTAGCAGACTGGCTTGCTAATGAAGGGGTGAGATGCACAAAAGACAACAAGTGCTGCTTGTGGGAGTCGGTACCCACAGGACAAATGCGTGAGGGCTGCCACACTCTGGCCCTCACAGACAAGGAGCATTATCAACACATGAAGGGGAATCCACCAGATGACCTTTAATCAAATGGACGATAGGGGTTCAATTGAAAGTCAACCTGAGATTTGGCATATTCGGGTCTCGCAGTGGAATACCACAGGTCACCTTCTCATTGGTTCTGTAGGCGAGCGGGCAGTCAGAAGAATTGTGATAATCTGCTCTAATCTGCGAGGCATCTATTCAAATAGGTGGCGCAGTCGAATGGATGGCAGTAGTGCAGCGTATCCGTGGTTTTCGGGTTATCGGGTGTCAAAGTGGTTTCTGGGTTATCGGGTGTTATGAAACCAGCTCAAGAAAAGATAGAAAAGATAGATCAACGCCTTAGAATTCAGCCTCTTCGAGGGGGCAACCTCCTTTACATTACATAAATGAACAATTCTTGGATGATTCAAATGAAAAAACCTCCTTTCTATATATAGGAGTCTAAGGAGTCACAATATAACCCAGCTGACCTAACAATAATAATATAAAGCCAAAAAATAACAATAGAGGGATTCTGTGGGGCACAGTAATAACAATATGGGGATAATAGGGGCACAACAATATTAATAAGGGATGCAACTACAATAGTAATGGGGTAATCACTAGTATTATAGGGACCCAACATGCCCCTCTCCTTCAAAAAAGTGTTGTCCTCAATGTTTGAGTAGTTCTGGATGCTTCTGTATAAAATTCTCATCCTCCCATGTGGAATCTTCAGCGGATAAGTTCTTCCACTTGATAAGATACTCCGAAATTGATCGATTTCGTAGTTGTCGAGTTCTTGTTTCTGTGACTGCTTCCGGTTCCAATATAATTTTTCCTTCCTCATCAAGTTCTGGCAATATTGTTTGAACTGGGAGCTTGTCACCTATAACCTTCTTTAAACATGAAACATGGAAAATTGGGTGCAATCGAGAAGCTGCAGGAAGCTCCAATTTGTATGCCATAGTACCAATCTTTTGCAACACCTTGTACGGACCAATACTTTGGTGATAATTTATTATCCTTCTTAGCTTGCTTGAGGGACATTTGCTTATATGGTTGTAGCCGTAGGAATACCCAATCACCTACATCAAAACTTCTTTCGTTGTGATGTTGATCTGCCTGTTGTTTCATTCTATTCTGTGCCAACACGAGGTTATCCTTTAAGAGTTGGAGGACTTGTTGTTGATGTTCGATGTGATGTTCCACTGCTTGAACCTTAGAATTTTCTCTTAAATATGATGTGATGGATGGTGGTTGATATCCATAAAGTGCCATAAATGGGGTCATTTTTGTTGTTGTATGGAAGGAAGTGTTATACCACCATTCAGCCAGAGGCAACCATTTGACCCATTGTGTCTGTTTATCAGATACAAAGCAACGAAGATATCCTTCCAAACATTTGTTTACTATCTCAGTTTGCCCATCAGATTGAGGATGATAAGATGAGCTATGAGCTAACTGAGTACCAAGACAAGAAAATAATTTTGTCCAAAAATTTCCAGTGAAAATGGGATCTCTGTCACTTACAATAATCTTTAGGTTTCCATGTAGCTTTTGAATTGTTTCCATAAATGCAGTAGAAACTGTACTGGCTTTAAATGGATGTGATAATGCACAAAAGTGTGCATACTTGGTAAGTCTGTCAACTACCACCATGATGACACTCTTTCCCTCAGACTTGGGTAAACCTGTGATAAAATCCATTGAAACCTCCTCCCAACGTTGGCTTGGAATGGATAAAGGTTGTAATAGACCGGTGTCTTAATTGTTTCAACTTTATTTTGTTGGCAAACCAAACATTCCGCCAAAAAATTTTGAATATCTGATTTAAGGCCATCCCAAAAAAATTCCTTCTTAACCCTGTGGTAAGTTTTTAAAAATCCTGAGTGCCCTCCTAAGGGAGAAGTGTGCAATTCCATAAGAATCTTTTGTTTTAGTTGGGAATTCTTACAGAGGTATAAGCGATCTTTGTACCATAAAGAATCATTTTGCCAGCTAAATGTATCAGACGTACTGGAATCTTGTTGTAACTTTCGAATAAGTGCCCACACTTCTTCCATTCCTCCCTTGCTTCGTTTATCCAATCTGGTTGGATAATAGAAATGGCACACAACAATGCTTCCACATCCTCATCCTTTCTTGAGAGTGCATCTGCCACCACATTTTGCTTCCCTTTTTTGTAGATGATTTCAAAGTCATAACCCAACATCTTTGTGACCCACTTTTGTTGCTCTTCAGAGGATAATCTTTGTTCTAAAAAGTATTTAAGGCTATCATGATCCGTTTTTACCTTGAAGTGTCTTCCCATTAGGTAGGGTCGCCATTTCTTAAGTGCATGGAGTATTGCCAACATTTCCTTCTCATAAATAGCTTTGTGTAAAAACTTTCCCTTGATTGGACGACTTTCAAAAGCAATGGGTCTTTCATCTTGCATTAAAACAGCACCAATTCCATTTCCTGAAGCATCACATTCCACAATAAAGGTTTTTGTGAAGTTTGGTGTAGCTAAGACCGGTGCTTGGCACATTGCCTCTTTAAGATGTTCGAAAGCCTTTGTTGCTTCTGGAGTCCATGAAAATGCATCTTTCTTCAATAATGTTGTTAGAGGTGCTGCTATTCTCCCATAATTCTTAACAAACTTGCGATAATACCCTGTCAACCCGAGAAATCCTCGCAGATGCTTTATGGATGTGGGGATTTTCCATTCCTTAATGGCTTTAATTTTGCTAGGGTCTACCTTAACTCCTTCATGAGATACAATATGACCCAGATATTCCACCTCTTGTACTCCAAAGAAACATTTGGATCTTTTTGCATATAATTGTTTCTCCTCCAATAGTTGTAGCACCCTGTCAACATGTTCAACATGATCCTTCCAAGACTTGTTGTAGATTAGTATATCATCAAAAAATACTAACACAAATTTTCTAAGGAATGGTTTGAAAATGGAATTCATCAAACCTTGAAATGTTGAAGGTGCATTGGTAAGGCCAAAAGGCATGACCAAAAATTCATAATGACCCTCATGAGTTCTAAATGCTTTTTCGGAATGTCTTCAGTCTTCATTTTGATTTGATGATATCATGAACGAAGATCCAACTTGGTGAAGTAAATTGATCCATGCAATTCATCCAGTAATTCATCAATGACAGGAATGGGAAACTTATCTTTAATAGTGAGCTTGTTGAGCTCCCTATAATCCGGACACATGCGCCATGATCCATCCTTCTTGTGCACCAATACTACTGGAGCAGAGAAAGAACTTTGACTCGGTTGAATTATACCAGCCTCTAGCATTTCTGCAACCATACGTTCAATTTCACTCTTTTGGGCATAGGGATATCTGTACGGCCTGATGTTTGGAGGAACACTTCCTGGAATCAGATGAATAGCATGATCATGATCACGAATAGGTGGGAGACCTTTGGGAGTCTCAAATACCTTGGAATGATTGTCCAAGACTTTTTGGAGATCTGGAGAAATAGATGATTCCAATGTGGAAACATCTAGCGAACATAATTGTGCAATTACACCCCTTTGTTCCTTTTTTAGAAGCTTTGTCATACCATTAGAGCTGATTATCTTTCCTGGTTTCCCCGCAATACCCCTTAATTCAACTTCCTTTCCTTCCACAGAAAATTTCATGAAAAGTTCTTGAAAATTAAAAGCTATTGTACCCAAGGATTGTAGCCATTGGACTCCTAGTACAACATCAGCACCTCCCATTGGAATGGAAAGCATTGGGCTAGTCAATACATATTCTCCCATGGATAGCTTGATATTATGGCACTTTCCAGAGCAATTTATTGTTCCTCCATTTGCAACCATCACTTGACACTCTGGTGCTGGATATAAGAAGCAATTCAATTCTTTTGCTACCTTACAATGAATAAAATTGTGGGTACTTCCTGAATCAATCAACACTATTACCTTTTTCTTCTTGATTTGTCCTTCTATCTTGATGGTTTGAGGAGTGGTAATTCCCACCAATGCATTACAAGATATGGTCGGATTCATTTCTTCTTTATCTAGGCTTTGTTCCTGGAGTATATCCTCTTCTTTTGACCTTTCTTGCTCCTTTTCTTCTTCCTCTTCACAATCTATGTAGAATAATTTCTTCTCAGCACACTTATGACCTTTAGTGTATTTTCTATCACAACTGTAACAAAGCCCTTTTGCTCTTTTTTCTTCCAATTTTTGTGGTGTCAACCTTATAGGTTGTGGAAGACTAGGGGCAACAACACTTCCATCTTTATAGTTGTGAGTGGTATGCTTCCTGGTTGCCATAATTTTGCTTTCCATTTTTCTTGCTAACCTGAATGCCTTCTCTAATGAATCAGGTTCCCAAAGGCGAACATCATGTTGGATATTATCCTTTAAAGTCCCTATGAACACATCAATCCTATGCTCCTCTGGAATATTTTTTACCCTTATGTTCAATTTTTGGAACTCCTCAATGTGCTCCATTATTGAACCCTTTTGTTTGAGACTTATCAATTGGCTAAAAAAAGTGTTGCTTTTTGTATCCTCATAATGTGCTATCAATTCTTCCGTAAAAATTTCCCAAGTGATAATTTGTTTACGAGAGCAAAGCCATTGATACCATACAAACTGATTTGGTTCCAAATATAAAGTTGTAATACGTACCTTTTGTGTGTTTTGCACATTATTGAGATCGAAAAATTGCTCCATCTGTAATATCCATGTTGCAGGATCCTTGCCATCAAACTTCCTCATATCGATTTTTGGAATATGGTGGGTCTTCGATCCCACATTAGAGTCTATGAAATCATGATTAACATTTCTTTTGTTCGCATCATGAGTTTCCTTTACTACCTTTTCACCATTAGTAAGTATTTCTTGTAGAAAATTTGTCAAATCTGTCTTCAAATCTGCCATGTTTGTCTTCAAATCTGCCATGTCTCTCTTCAAATATGTCTTCAAATCTATCTTCAAATCGTCCCTCTTAGCTTCCATTCCATTTATCTTAGCTTCTGTTAGCTTTTGTGAGAGTGACATTTGTTGCACTTGTTCTTGTAATTTTGATATATCATGTAGCATTTCTTCCTCTTCTTCATGAGTCATGCTAGAGCTTTCAGGTTGATTACTAGGTGTTTGCATTTTCTTTCCTCGGGGCATCAGTTACCGATAATAATTCTCTACTATGCCCTTTGAATTCCTTCAAAATAAACTAATCTTAAGCAAAAATTTAAAAGAATCTACACACCTTTTTTCACTTTGTAGGAGCTCGATATTGCCTCTGATGTATCTCTGTACTTTCAGATCATTTAGTTCTGAAATTGCGATCTGCAGTAGCCCTCTATATCCTCTTTCCAATGCCACCAGTCTGATCCAAATTGGATTCTCCAAGGAAGAGTTATGTGAAATCTCCCACAGTGACCTGATTATAGACTAGTTCAGTAGAGCTAACTTGTATGACGTGCCACAAGTCACTGTTTCGACCTTTGGCTCTAAAAAATATACACAAGAAACTACATTTCATCCTCTTTCTGTACCTTCTTACGAAATTTCAATCCGATTCTCAGAGAGAAAGTTATGACGATTTTCCCCAGGTCACCTGTTTGGAATGTAATTCAGGAGTCTGCAAAAAGACCAACTTCCTCAGATCATATCTCTGCAAATATAGCGCGAAAAGATCTGAAATTCAGACCCAAGGTTCTGCGTGATTTCTTCTCAAATGATTTTTTTTTTAGCTTTTGAAACATCGCAAAAAAAAGTTATAGTGAAAATGCCATGATGACCTATTTGGAGTAGCGAAACCCTAGAATCCAAAGCTCTGATACCAAATGTTATGAAACCAACTCAAGAAAAGATAGAAAAGATAGATCAACACCTTAGAATTCAGCCTCTTCGAGGGGGCAACCTCCTTTACATTACATAAATGAACAATTCTTGGATGATTCAATTGAAAAAACCTCCTTTCTATATATAGGAGTTTAAGGAGTCACAATATAACCCAACCAACCTAACAATAATAATATAAAGCCACAAAAATAACAATAGAGGGATTCTATGGGGCACAGTAATAACAATATGGGGATAATAGGGGCACAACAATATTAATAAGGGATGAAACTATAATAGTAATGGGGTAATCACTAGTATTATAGGGACCCAACATCGGGCGTCCTCAAAACCCGAAGTGGTTTATTGGAAATGTCTCTGATGCCACTCATCGTTCAACATGTGGCTTTCGGAGGAGAGAGAATATCGCCTCCATCGGGCAGGTATTCCTCCAACTTCTTCTCCGCCCGATATTTCCCTCAGCCATTGGATCATGCAACAGTAGATCAAGGGCTTAGGTTCGACGAGCAGGTTAGTGGGTCCGGGTGATCCCTAGTGGACCTGAAATATTTATTATGTGGTCCCTATTCACCTCTTCGGGTCCGCTCAAAGTTTTTTTGGGTTTTCATGTTTTAGTTCCGTTCTGCCCCTTGACCGCTTGACCTCAGTTCTCGGTTCGGGCGGTGGAGGAAGTGAGTTTTGTTTTTTCTTGGGCACTAGGCCCAGTTCTCAAGCAGTTGACTCTTCTCCCAAAGCTAGAAGTGTTTGCTAAGGCTTTAGCCCTCTTCCTCTTTGGGTGCGATGTATTTTATGTAATATATTTTTTAGTGACAAGATAATAGAAGGACCGACTCTTGCTTTAGCAAAAAAAAAGAGTATATTTTTATTTATATATTGTCCCTATAACTAATTGTAAATATATTATTTATGTGAGTATGAGGCAGTTATCTACATGACATTGTATTGTGCAAAGACTACGATAAAGCCTTCCAATTCTGGTTGAATTAAATGTTTGAAAAATAAATTTCTCAATAATGTTGAAAAATAAATATTAGTTCTCAATGTTAAATATTATAACTTGCATGAGTGAAATCTAAACTAATAATAATCTAAAAATAAATAAATGGGTAGAATCATACCTTAACAAGAATTAATAAATTATTGAAAATAACTAGAAATAAATAAATAAAATAATTATGTATTTACTATAATAAATAGTTGTCTATATTAAATAAGATTCACATTGCTTTTTAATATTTAAATAAAATTCAAAATTAGTGTTAATTGTTTAGATGTTAATTGTTTAGATGTTAATTGTCTAGATATTATTATAGTGATAGTGATAGGTCTATATTATTTAAATTCAAAATAGTTTTGTATAATAATAAGATCTAAAATTTCATTTAATTGAGTAGATCTTGTTATATTTGTGAGACGGTGTACATAGCAATTTATTTAATCTTATTGATTTATCTTTCCAAAAAATAAATTGTTCCCATAATTTTACAACGCTTCCTAGGGGTTGGTGTGGGTTGGATTGGAGGAGCGTGTGTGAAAAGATTAAAGCTACCTAATAAAACTTTTATTAAATTAATAGCAACGCTCGAGTTCCTAGAATAAATGAATTCATTGGAATTCTTGATAGATATAGAATGACGTGACACCAATACTTTTATTACAAATAGATATAGAATGATGTGACACCAGTGTTTTTATTACAAAGTGGAGGGTGAGATGTAAGTGTGTGGGAAAAGATTAAAGCTACCTAATAAAACTTCTATTAAATTAATAGCAACGCTCGAGTTCTTAGAATAAATGAATTCATTAGCATTCTTGATAGATATAGAATGATGTGACACCAATACTTTTATTACAAATAGATATAGAATGATGTGACACCATTGCTTTTATTACAAAGTGGAGGGTGAGATTACAAAGTGGAGGGTGAGATGTGCATTGTCATTGTTTTTTTCATTAATTACATATGTACACAAGTAATGATGACAAAATAAGAGTTATAAGAACTGAACCAATCACATTTTAAATAGATAAATTTGAATATTATGAAAAATTAATAAAATTCAACTATTAATGTTAAACTATGGAGGACATGCAAATTTATTTTGGTCAAACACAACTAATAGCTAGTCAATGAAAAACTGAATGTGTTATACATTGCCTGTGGTAGGTATAATAATGACAAATTCCTCCTTGTGTTCTCTCCTCCCTCTCTCTACCCTTTGAGGCTTTTTTATACATAAAATCTTCTGAGGAAGGATAAGCTGCAATCCCCTAAACTTAGAAAACGAATTTACAACTTTAGAGGAAAATCTCAAAATTATGATTTTTGTGTAATTTTATACAAATTGGTGTTAAAGAAACAGTGATATATTCTCGACCAAGATGTATTTTGAGAATTTTTTTCTATGGGAAATAATTTGTCATATTATCAACAAAAACTTCTCTTGGAATTTCCTAATTCAATTCCATGGCCTCAAAAATTGCGCCCAAATATGATTGCTTAGGTACTTTTGCCAATGTGGGTTTTTCTTAAATTTTGTACAAATCTGCTTCGAAGAACTAGTTGATACTTTTAAACCCTATCGAATTTTCAGAAACAATTTGAGATCCAAGTAAAATGTTGTGTTTTGAAAAAAAATCATTTTCCATATTCTTTAGATTCACCACCATATGCACGGAAATCGAGGCATAACATGGCAGTTTCAAATATGTTACCTATTTTTGGCTCTAGCTTAAATCATGTGCTAGAATCCCACACGTGTGAGCTAGGTATATTCCAAATATTTCACCAGCATATTGATGAGCCCCAATTTTGGTAACATTTTGGGCTCATTTGGCCTACTTCCCCTTGCTCAACCCTTCATTTTTCGTCACTTATGCATCATTTCTTAGTATATTCATGTTATTTGTAGGAAGGAGAGCAGTCATTATGCCTATGTGGCTAATACATGTTTATTTCAGGTTTTTTTGACATTAAATGGAGCAAAACCACGCAGATGAAGGCAAGGAGACAGCCAAGGTGGCATTGCGGTTTTGTAGGAAGGTTGTCCACAGCCTTGAATGACCTTCCTCGTGATGTCCACCCCAGCTCCAAGCTCCAACAGCTATCACCACCGAGCTAGAAGGCAGCCAACGGATTCTAAGGGAACAACAGTTTACTTGTAGTTGGCCAGCCAAGCCCCGCTAATTTAGGAGGCCAGCTTGGCCCTCATAATGTATAAATATTGAGGATGTAGCCTTCGATGGGAACTTTTGAACCTTTGTTGCAGATTCTGAATTTCGAGCTATAGCTCTGTTTTGCTCCTTGTAAGCCATTTTTGGCATGTTGTTAGACTTTTGGCTATGATCTTTTAATAAAAGGCAGGCAGATTTGAGTTCAATTCTGAGTTCTTAGAGGAGCTATAGCTCTCAAGTTTGGGCCCAACCTGAGAACAATAGGCCTCCTTTCTTTGTGTTGTTACTTGTCTTTCTTTCAGCATTATATTTCTTGTCCTTTACATGCACTTGGAAACACAGTTTGCCGATTCGGATTTCTTGGTGTGGTTACATAGGTTAGTGTTATGAACAAAGTTGCTTTCAGTAGTTTAGATTAGAGTAAGGATATTAGAGTGATCAAGAGCTCCAAAAAAGGGTTGATTGCACACTCACTTCCAACTCTGTGTAGAGATTGGGATTGCAGCCCGTGCCACCCACCAAAAACACAGTTTATATGTTCATGCAAGCTTTAACGTAATATTTTCAGTTGTGGAAGTGTCCATGCATTTAGATCTTGAGCAATAATTCCTTGTTTCAGCACCATGCATGATTTTCCTTTAAACTACATTGTTGTTCTTTGGTTTCTAATAAAACGGTTAGAGTAGGTTGATGACATTTCGGTTATACTCAAGACAGAGGTGATTTGTTTCATTTACACTGCGCAGCACCACTCTATCATTTCCTTATCCTTCTCAGCTGTACCTAAGCCATCTACTTACCTCCCAGCTAGATCATTTGCCCACCAACTCTTCTATTATCCACGTTGTTTTATCTTTTCGGCCTTCCATTGCCTCTACCCTCCTATCGACCAACCAGCTTTACACACCCCCTCTCCATCTCATCTCTCTGTCCATAAGCCATCACAAGCTCCCCTCTCATCCTCCCTATCTACCCATACAGCTCATTCACTCCTCCATCACCCAAAACTCCGATTACAGAACATCCTGTAGAAGTTAGCAGACTTCCTGTAGAAATCCCGAGCTTCCTGTAGGATCCCCTGCAGACATCCTGTAGAAGCTTGCAAACATGGTTTCCAGGCATCTGAAGGTTGTAAACTTCTGTGGAATGATGTTAGGGATCCCCTGGACCCTCTCAGAGTCCTCCTGACCTTTTCCAAGCCTTCCTCCCCTTGAACTACCCCTGCACAGTCAAGACCCAGTAAGAAGCACAGTCATAATAACTCCAACCACTTGAGCAAAAATACAAAAACATGTTCTCTTCAGATGAAACTAGTTTAGACCTATGCATCTCATCTCACTAGAAGTAATGGCATCATTTTTAGAAGTTGCATTCCCACCATTGCATCGTAAGGATTAAGCTGGTCAAATTAGGGTTTACTAGGGTTTCCATGTTTTGTTGGCTTTCAGTGCATTCTTGCAAAGTAGGTTAATTTCCTTTGAGATAGCTTTCGTTCATCACTTAAAAAGCTTCTTCTAAGAACATATAGAAGTTGGCTTGAGCCCTAGCGGACTTGTGCCAGCTGACCAAGTGACAGTTGCGACAAGAGCTAGTACTTGTGCATACAGCACCGTCGCTTCCAAGTTTGTTACGGACTACCGGGTTGATAAAATTAGAGAAGGGAGCTCCAGGAGTTGTAGCATTATTGCTACAATACTGGAACCCACCACATATTAAGCCCATGTGACACCTAATATGTCATGCTTTGAGAAAGAAAAGCATATTTTATAATTTTTACTTTTTTCTCCATTCGTGCAGGTGCAGAATTGAGTACCGAACTGTTGAACATGTTTCTTGACCATATAAACCGTCATTAGTAAACCATCATTGATAAAACCATATGAAAGACATGTTTAACAATTAAAAATATAAGAAATCCATCATAATTAACCATAAGGTAAAAGAGGTACATTTAGCAAAAGTTGGTGGTATAATTGTTATGGAAAGTGTCATAAATGTGGGAATACCACTTATGAATGGAGACTTTATATAGTGAATGATATGGCATATTCAGATCCCAACACAAATTTGACCTCAATATTGGCATTTGCAACCACCATATCCTTCTTCCGACCACGATCCCTTTCCTCTGATACAATTCAATGATTGTCGCTAAACCAAAAACCGCAGGTGTTAGTCTCTTTTATGATATCATGTTAAAATTACTGAAAAAAAAAAAAAAAAAAAATTTAATGGGAGAAGATTAAAACAAACAACAACAAATCAAAAATCATAAACACAATGTTTTATCTTAGAAAACCCCAATATGGGGAAAACCCATCTAACAAAATCCTATTAGTGTCCTTAGCCAAAATTAGGCCAAACTAGCCAAGTGAGCCTTCAACACTCACCTCCCTAGAATATTACAATGAATTATTCAAGCTTTTTAAATGCTTCACTACATCCAATCCATGAGCACAAAACCATGGGAAATCAAAACCATGTGCCCAAAACCACCATTGTTTAACTGAGCAACTTTGACTAGTTCACCGATTCAAGCTTTACCTCACAAAAATATTCTCAATTTAACTATGTCAAATCTAATGTTTTGATATCCAAGAGGAAGATGAGGCAGTGTTGTCCAAATCAAGACTAATGAAAACAATTCAATATATAGAGACCATGGGCAATCAAAACCATGTGCCCAAAACCACCATTGTTTAACTAAGCAACTTTGACTATTTCACCAAGTCAAGCTTTACCTCACAAAAATATTATCAATTTAACTATGTCAAATCTAATGTTTTGATATCCAATAGGAAGATGAGGCAGTGTTGTCCAAATCAAGACTAATGAAAACAATTCAATATATAGAGTCGAACATGGATTTTTAAGCCTCATAAAAGGACAACTTTGCTCACAAACCATGGAACCTTGCTTACCACCACTCGTGTCTCAATTAAATAGATGAACTTCTTGAAAAACATCACTTTGCATGTGGGTTAGTCACCTCTATATCCCTTAAGAAAATGCCCTAGGGTTTGAAACCCAAGCATGTAGAGCTTTCAACTTTGGCCGTACTCCCTTAAATCTACATATCATTCATGGACGAAATAATATTCATCTCCCTCCTTGACCCAAAAAGGGTTCAAGTTCTCTTTGTGGAAGCTTCAACATTAACACCAAAGCTATCTTAATAAAATAGAAACAAGTGCTACATAGTTAGTCCATGTCGCTTAGTTTAAATATAACTAAATTAAAGTAAAAATATTGAATTCAAGTTAGTGCTAAGGTTTAGAATCTGGACAATTTAGGTTTTACTGATTAGTAAATTAAGATATTTTGTTAATTGTAATTCTGCATTGTGGCAGTGGAGAATCCAAACCTATCTAACAACAATAATAATGTCTTAATAGTCCCTCACACAACATGAAGTATAAAAAACAATTTTCATGAACATTTTCAATAACCATAGTTGATTTTTAAAAATATATTAGATTTTCTCAACTTATTATATTGTTTTGAAAAAATATATAGTTATGAGAATAGTGTAGTTAAAGGAAAAAAAATTATAAATTTTTTATTGTTTGAAACATATGAAAACACTATGTAGTTTAATATTACATCATAGAAACAAAAAAAGATAGGCCTATGCAAAAGTAATCAACGGGCATGGATCATCCAAATCCATGTTGTTTGGGAGGTCTTGAGTCTCGTGCTCTTCCATTACTAAGCTAGTTGACTCATTTGGCAAAGAATTTTGTCGATTACCTTCTGGATTCTTTTTCTTCGGCTTTGTTGGGGGTATCGCATATTTGGGAGTACTTCTAGAAGTTGTTTGAGGGATTGATTAATTATGTTCTTGCATTGGGGTCTTGTCTAGAGAGGAGAGAGATGCAAAATTATTTCTAGATCTAAGGTTTTGACCAAAATTTGTGGCTCCGTGAGTCTCAAATTCCTTTTCCTTTAGGAGAATTTTTCAAAACCCTCTTGATCTTTATAATTTGATTGATTTGTTAGTAAATCCTTTGCAATCATAGGATAGTCTCTAAAAAGATGTCCATATTCACAACAACTCTTGCATCTAAATGAGACATTTTCATAATCTAGTTTTTGTTTCCAAAAATTATTCTAATAATAAATGTCTATTGAAGCTGGAGTGGTTGCGAAATATTTATATAGAAATATATCCTTGCATAGGATGTATATCTCCCTCTCTCAGTTTCCTTAGAAACCTTGATAAAACTACCAATGGCATTTCCAATGCCTTCAGGGATTTATTCCTCCCAATATTTCGTTCGGAGAGAAAAGAGTTGAACCCATACATGGGCAGCAAGGAAGTATTCCTTCTTAGGATTGTATCGCTCTTTCCTTAACCGCATGAAGAGACCGAAATTATTAATAAAGTAAGACCCTCTTTAAAAAACCCTCACTCTATCCACCAAGCTAGAAAAAAAATATTGTGAATATCCTTTTTTCTCCTAGCTCCATATCTATTTGTCCCTTGAGGTTTAATATTTGGATCCAACCAATTAGGGACTTTTCAAAAGGTCATAATCTGATCAACTTATAGTTCGAAGCATGGTCCTGCATATATTGGACATATTCTGCAATCTTATTGGATCTGACCTCATACTTTGGATCTTACATTACTTTTGGCAGGAAACACCCTAGAATTTTATTTTTCGAAAATGCTACAAGCAATGATTTCTCTAAGTGAGTATAATCTCCATTTCCTCTAGTTGATCTTAAAAAGGATGCAAATGATGAGGAGTTTGTGAGAGATTATCAGTCAAACTAGCATTCCTATGAACTCCTGAGACAATCTGACTCAAAGACACAAAACTAGCCATAAACAACTATGTAGAAAAAACCCTATAACAGAGCCCTAGACGATATATTTCCCCATATAAAATTAATGTTATTACATGTACAATTTATAATTACACATATTATACAATATCTTAGCTATCAAATATGGCATTCTTTTTATATATATATATATATATATATATATATATATATATATATATATAATTAAAGCTTATTAATTTATATGTCTAATAAATAATAAAGATAATCATTAATTGCTATAAGTAAATATAGATTAACTCATCATTATTATTAAAGAAAAACTCTCTCATTTAAAATAATATGTAAAGAAATAAACTTTTACTTATATCATATATATTTATGTTTCTGGGGTGATTTAAGTATTTTGTTATATTCGAAGTAAATAAAATTTTAATTAAACAAAAGCAATTTATGTTATGTTCAAAATAAAATAAATAAACTTTTAATTAAGAAAAAACCATTTAAATTATATATATAAACGAATTCTTGCCGTTTCTTTTTTCAACAAACTCTTTATTTTTACTTTTTAATATTTAATAAATATAAATCTAATCTAATAATTTTATATGTTTTTTCTTATTGTATATTCTGAATATATAGTTAATAACGTTGAATTTTTTTTTGGGGAAAAATGGCGGAACCCTAGCTAGGAACTACGATGCAGAACCAAGGCCCATGGCGGTTTACAGACAGACTTCGGGATTCTCGTGTCTGTAGCTGACAGCGGCACTGTCTTCTTGGTTTTTTCTGTGGTCTATTTGTTTTATTCTTGCGGTCCCCCCTGGGCACCCACTGTCGAGCCCACAGCCGTTCTGTTTCTCCCGACCCCGGTGCTGCCGGACCACAGCTTGAACCCCGTTCGCATCGCTTACCGACAGACTAACATGGATGACGAGGAATTGGTGGATTATGAGGCGGACCCCAGACCGCATCAAGAAATATGGGCACATTCCAATAGGCCTCATTTGCTTCCGCGGTCAGTTTCTCTGGGTTTTTCGACAGGTGCCCTGCCTCTGAATACACACTTGTCTGCTGCTGACAAAAACAAAGGTCCGGCACTCTCAACTGTGGCCTCCTCGCCTATTGAATGCCCCCCACTTTCCCCGGCCACAGCTCAGTTACTCGGCTCTTGTTTCCTCGGCTCCCCCTTCCTGGACGTCTCCCTACAGGATCTCAATCGGACTTCGCTCCCCCCTCCTCCTCCGCCCCCTCCTCCTTCGAGCTCCCTCTCCCCCTCCGTATCATTTATGCCTCATTCGCTACAGCAACCATTCATTCCCCCCGCTCCTGGCTTCCCGGGTCCTAGTTTTTCTACCCCTCACACTCCGATTCCCTCTGGCTGCTTCACCACCCCGCCACTCCCGGTGCGTTCAGCTGCATCCGCTCAGCATAGTTCCTCAGATCCGTGTCGCAACCTGCTGAAGGGTATACCTTTTGGGAGGCGTTCCGAGAAGGTGACCAAGGGACGCTGCCTTCGCTCCATTGATCCTGACTACAACATCACCTTGGGACCTGAAGATCCTATCCCGGACGTGATGGACGCGGCTCGGAAAGTTTTGGTGGGCAGAGTCAGGGGTCGCACCTACACAGCGGAGAGACTCAAACTCTGGGTAAACGAGATATGGGGGTCGTTTTTCAAAGAACTCCCGGAGGTTATGGTGCTCTCTAGGGGCTGGTTTGCCCTGCACTTTCAGAGGCCTGAATACACTCAGTGGGTACTTACCCAATATTGGCATATTGAGCTTGCCCCGGTGCTTCTTAAAAGGTGGGATCCCCTGTTCGATCCAGAGCGCGAACAACTTGGAGAAGGTCCCATCTGGGTTCGGCTACCAGGATTACCTTGGCAGTTCTGGAATCACTTCACCTTCAAAAAGATTGGGGATACTCTGGGTACCTATCTGGAGCATGACAGATCATTTGAAAAGACGGGCAACAGAACAATGGCAAGAATTTTG
Organism: Pinus tabuliformis; assembly: GCA_031772625.1. Classification (NCBI taxonomy): domain Eukaryota; kingdom Viridiplantae; phylum Streptophyta; class Pinopsida; order Pinales; family Pinaceae; genus Pinus; species Pinus tabuliformis. The sequence continues at coordinate 1,184,829,470 of CM062805.1, read as the reverse complement.
GTAAACATGGATATCAGGCCTGGGCTGGTGGAAAAGATCACGCTACACCACAATCATGTCTCGCGCAAACAACCCCTTGATTATGAAGGCGTGCCATATCGATGCAGGCGATGCCACAAAGTCGGGCATCTATACAAGGACTGCCCTCTGGTTGCGCGGGGGATCTCGGAGGACTCTAAGGGGACTCGCCATCAGAATACGGTGAACCAGAATGAAGGCGAGCAGCAGCCATCCGAAGCAGTACCGACTCATCAGGAGAACCCCACCTCGAAGAAAGGGGAAAGCGTCTCAAAGACTCCTCGCTGTAAGGATCTGGAAGCACCTGGACCGCCGCGGACCCGTTCAAGGACAGCAGGGAAGACTGCAAAACTGGCCGCGACTGCTCCTACTAGACCGGGTAATGAATCCACTCCCTTCCACTCTCTATCTTGCTCTAATGATATTTTCTCTAATTTTCAATCAAATCTACAAGCATCACACTCTGAATCCATCCCTATACCCTCCATTATTTGCACTATTGCACCTCCTCCGCCATCCATCTCTACTACTCCTCCCATGCCCAATCTGATCTTGGGGGATGCGGACTCATCCTCACCAGAGTTATCCGGCTCACACCATTATCACCTGAGACCGAGGGTTCGGACGCGCATACTTGGTCTGGGCTCTTCCCCGGGTCGACTCCACAAACAGAAACGGGGTAGACCTTCACACATTTCTTCGGCCAAATTAAATGCTGTGGCGGACGTTGCTATGGGTAGACAATCTACCATTGAAAGGGCGCTTAGAGCTATTGAGCCCATGCACTGTGGTGACCCATGATCTGGCTCTCATTCAACTGCAGGGGACTAGCCAGCCCCAAAAAACGACTGGCTCTGAAAAGACTACTTCATGTTTCAAGGTGTGATATTATTTTCCTGCAAGAGACTCTTTGCACAGCTGAGATGGCGGTGAAGTGCCTACAAGTTTTGCTCCCGGGGTGGTACCTACAAGGCCTGGATGCAAGTGGGCGATCAGGTGGATTACTAATTGGTATCAATCCAAGAAAATGTAAGTCACTCTCCACGTGGGGGGGCAGAGGTTTCCTGGGAATGGATATTATGGCTGGGGAACTGGGTTTCCCAATTAGAATTATCAACATTTATGGTCCCAACCAGAATCGACTCCCCTTCTGGCAAGACTTTCTATCTGGTAACCATATAACTCAGCATACTGTGATCGGAGGGGACTTCAATTTCTCCCTGGGAATTGGTGAATCCTGGGGACATAATGCCCAGTGGGATTCCATCGTGGATCAAATGAATCCTTTGCTTGCCACTCATCAATTGGTGGACATTCCCATGAACAAGAAACTGCCAACCTGGCACAATCAGCGCACAGGGGAGGCGGCACTGGGGAGGAGGCTTGACAGATTCATGATGCACCAGGATCTTATTCAGGTTTGTCCATTATACAGACAATGGGTCGGCACAGGGGGCCTATCTGATCATCACCCTATTTTCTTACAGATTAGTGGAAATAATCCCAAGCCAAGATCCCCTTTCAAATTCTTTGCTGGATATCTTAAGGAACCGGATTATATAAACTTGGTCACGACCTTCTGGGCTTCACAACCCCCCCTGCGGGCTCAAAGGAAGGCCTATGATTTCTGTGACAGACTCAAGAAACTCAGATTTCTAACGGAGCATTGGGCGTCGGCCAAGAGGAATAGAGATGAACAGATTTTGAAGGATACTGAATCTCAGATCGCTGCATTAACGGATGATCAAGGATCCGGATATCTCACTGATGAATCCAGGGCTCTGCTCAACCGATTATATGGACTAAAAGAAAAAATACTACTTGAAAAGGAGGAGCAATGGCGGCTTAAAAGTAGAGCCATATGGCTTAAGGCAGGGGACAGTAACACGAAATTTTTTCACAACTTAGCCAACGGCAGGAAGGCTTCGAACACCCTTTGGAGACTTCCTAGAGAGCCAGACGGTTGGGCTACCACTCATCAACAATTGGCTAGTCTGGGGGTGTCACATTTCAAGGGTCTCTTTACAGCTACATCCGAAATCAATCTCCCAGACATTATTAGAACTGCAGAAAAATTCCCCCGGTTTGTTAGCCTGGAGGACTTGGAAGACCTCACTGCCCCGGTCACATCACTGGAACTAGAAAATACACTTAAATGGTTCAAGAAAGATAAGAGTCCGGGACCAGATGGATGGCCTGTGGAATTCTATCTGGCGTTTTATGAACAGATGGGTGAAGATCTATTAGCTGTTATTGAGGAAAGCCGGCTCTCGGGGCATATCCATCCCCCCATGAATCAGACCTACATTGCCTTGATCCCCAAAGCTGATGAACCCACCTCTTTCAATGACTTTCGCCCCATTTCCCTCTGTAACTGCCTTTACAAAATCATTGCCAAGATCATTGCCAATCGCATAAAGCCGATTCTATCCTCCCACATATCTGCTGAACAATTTGCCTTCCTCCGGGACCGCCACATTCAAGAGGCTATAGGCACTGCCCAGGAAACCCTTCATTCCATTAAGTTGAAGAACCTGAAAGGAGTATCCTTGAAAATTGACCTTGCTAAGGCATTTGATAAGGTGAACTGGCTTTACCTTAAAATGACTCTTATACACCTGGGGTTTCCTCAGTCTTTTATCAACTGGATCATGGGATGTATATCATCAGTTTCTTTTGCCATTCTCATCAATGGTGCAGCTTCAGATCGTTTCTACATTAACAGGGGAATCAGGCAAGGATGCCCACTCTCCCCTCTTCTTTTTCTCATTGTAATGGAAGGGCTGAGCAGGCTTATAGCGGATGCCAAAAGGAATGGGGAATTAAGCGGACTCAAAATTACAGAACAACTCACCATTACACATTTATTGTTCGTAGATGATATTCTTATATTTCTAAATGGCAGTGTTGGAGACAGCACTACACTCAATCGGATTCTTAAACTCTTCTGCAAAGCCACTGGTATGGAAATTAACAGGAACAAATCCACAAGATCAGCAACGAGATGTACTCAACAAGAAATACAGTTGGCTGTTCAGTTCTTCCCCTATATGGAAACTAATCTTCTGGATGGAATCAAATACTTGGGATTCCGATTAAGGCCAGATGGCTACAAATCTGAACACTGGGGGTGGCTCATCAATAAGATCGAAAAGAGGATAACTTCATGGCACCATCGCTTATTATCAAAAGCGGGCAGGCTACAGCTGATTAAATCGGTTCTAGAGGCTACACCTGTTTATTGGATGTCCCTTACATGGGTTCCGAAAGGCATTCTACAGCGAATTCAACAGATTTGCAGCAGCTTCCTGTGGAATGGGCACAAAAAGGGAAAGATCTTTGCATGGACGAAATGGTCCCAGGTATCATTGCCCAAGCAATGGGGAGGATGGGGACTTAAATCCCTTTCTGAATTCGCTCTTGCCCTCACAGCCAAACAGGGATGGTCTCTACTCAAGATGGATAGCCTATGGGCAGAAGTTATACACAAAAAATATATCTGGCCTACAAGCATCATTGACTGGATCCGTAGACCCTCTTGGCAACTACATGGGGTATCGGCCATCTGGAAAGCAACCCTCAAAGCTCTGCCCCTTATCAAGGATAACCTTCTATGGAAGATAGGTAATGGTACTCAGGTACGCATTGGATTGGATCCATGGCCTGGGTCTGGTAATGCCCACCTCCTTCCGGCAGACATGATACAACATCTCAACTTCATTGGTATCAAATATTTAGCTCAGATCGGAGACCCTAACCGATCAACTATCTTCTCTCAAGCCTGGATAAATGAACAGCAGTGGCAATTGACAGTGGAGTGGTCGGAATTATGGCAGAGATACATACAGGCGCTCACAGAATCTCACATTAAGCTACTTGAGAAAGATGATGAAATCATTTGGGCTCCTGCTAAATCAGGCATATACTCACCTAAGATGGGATATACAAAACTTATGGAGGATAAAAAGCCTGATTTGATCAAAGATTGGTGGTTGAAAATTTGGCAGCTTCAAGCTCAGCCCAGAGCCAGGCTATTAATGTGGAACATTCTGGCGAATAAAATTCCATCGGGGGAAAATCTAAAAAGGCGTGCTTTCGCCGGCCCTTCCTGGTGTGTACTTTGCAACAAGGCAGAGGAATCAACTCACCATCTTTTTCTCTCTTGCGAAATCACTAAGGAAATTTGGCAGCAGGTCAAACACACTCTTAACATCACTACCGACTGGTATGCTGACGACATTGCTACTGCCTGGGATCGTTGGTGGATTGCTGCGACCTCAGAGAAAGCGAGGAACCTGCCTTTAGTTGTGTCCATGTATATCTGGTACAAGCGCAATGATATCATCTTTGCGGCAGGCAGGGGAAACTGGCAGCATCTTCCGCCATCCATTTGCGCTGCCTATACAGAAATTCCTTTTGTTAAAAAGACTAATACCCCCAGGCAAATCACCCCCGAAATAATTAACAGGAATATGCCGTGGGCATACTTTGATGGTGCCGCATCCGCTCAAGGGTGTGGTGGGGGCATCCTCCTCCATATCACAGATTCTCACTATTTTCATCTAAGACTGGGTCTTGGTCCGGGTACCAACAATCATGCCGAACTCATAACATTGAGACATCTTCTCTACTTTGCTCTATCTCAAAATTGCAGACAATTACAAATATTTGGCGATTCTAAAATTGTGATTGATTGGGCAAACAATATTACCATTTGTCACACATATTCTTTGAGACATATCTTGGAAGAAATTGTTTTTTTCAAAACACTTTTTGACCAGATCACTGTTTCGCATATCTACAGGGAAAGAAATACAACTGCTGACCGGCTCTCGAAAGAAGCGGCGGATCGTCCTATAGGCGACTGGATGATCGAGGAATACAGTCCAGACGGGATGCACGCCTTCTACCACCGCCCCTACATAGATGGACTGCTACTGGGGGGAAATATCCCCAACTGATTATTGAATTTTGATCTTCCTAGTATATGCACTGTATATATTGACAGGACTGATTACAGACACTTTTTGTATAATTTTTTAGCAGAGGCAACGCCTCAATATTTTTGTTTATTTCAGAACTACAAGTATACCTGTAAATTTTGTAAATGGATACAGCCCCATCGTATCCATAGTGGAACATTTGGGACAGATCTCATGGAACTACTGAACGGTGGTCACACCACGTATTTGCATATGCCATAGGCATCTACAACATGTAATATCTATTATACCTCTTAATAGAAATTACGAACTCTATTTTCCCCGGAAAAAAACGTTGAATTTTTTTAGCTCCTATAGAGTTTATTTTTACTTTTTAATATTTAATAAAATATATATTTTGGAGATTAGGTATTTTTTAAATTAAAATTTCATTTGACTATTAATATAAACCAATTATATATTGTTTTTTAGGTTTGGATCCTATTGTTTGCTCTCAGAGAAGTATATCTATTTTAGACAATCTCATCTCTATCTTTTACAGAATGGGTTATTTTACATGGGACAAGCTTTTTTCTGATTGGAGAGGCCTTTCGCCCTTATGGAAGGATGCCTCTGATATTGTGCTGCCAGCTGATTTGTGTTCATCTTGGAATAATGTCAAAGTCGCCTTAGCAGTAAGCGGGATTAAACGTGCAGGGCTAAAAGATCACTTAACATGGTCTCTATCAAATTCTCATATGACAGCACAAGTTAAAGATATTTACTCTGATCTTGTATTTGCAAAGGCCTCGTCTTCAAGATCAAAATTCCCGATGGCTTTCTGGAAAGTGGGCTGCCCTCTTAAAATGATTCTCTTCTCATGGTTAGTCTATAACAATAAAAACTTGACATGGGATAACTTGAGGAAGAGGAGTTGGCATGGCCCAAGTAGGTGCTCGATGTGTGAAGCTGATGAGGAGACAAATCTTCATATGTTCTTTCATTGCAAGGCCTCCCAACAAATCTGGTATGACTTAGCCATCTCTTTTGGTTTTCCTCACACTGTTTTTATTTCTATCCATGCAGCGTTCGAGTGGTGGGGCAGGCAAGAGGAGTCTACGCGTATCCTCCTGGTCATTATGTTATGGAGTGCGTGGAAATGGAGGAATTTCAAGATCTTCAAAGACTCAAAGATCCCTTACAAGTCTATCCTGCATAATATTTCTACATTCTATGATTCGATCCCAAGAAAGATGCCCAAATAAGTATTTGGAATGTTTTATGGACGTTGTGTTTTTTCTGCTCTCGGCTTATCTGTCGCCTGGGCTTTATCAGGCTCATTTTCAGCTTGCAACAGGTCTCTTCTAGTTTTTGCTATTTTGTGTATTTTGCCTTGAATCTGTGCTTGGCTCCTCTCAGTCATTTTGTTATATGTCTCATGTGTCCGGTGATCTCCTGCATATCTGTAAAATTATGTCTGTTGGTTTTTTTGAGGCCTCACAGGCTGCTCCCTTTTGTACCTTATCAGGCTTCTTATATTGTAAACCAATTGTATATTGTTATCCATATAAAAAGGTGGGACCAATGTTATGTCACAAGTACAAGTAAGAATTAATAAAAACTCTTGTATTTTAAATGATAAGTAGGCTATGATGACACATTATCACTATAGGAATGGTTGTTTTGTGTTGTGGGAGCTCAATGCTATGAAACGATGTTCAAATTAGTGTGAAACGGGCATTAGTGAAGCGTATTATAGCATAATGAGCTAGTTCATCATATGGAATAAGTGGAAAGATGCATTTGGATAATAGATACAATGGGAAAATAATATTAAGGACTTTTAATTGCATATTATGAATAACAAAATATATTATGTTAATTAGAGAATGGGAGAAAGAAGTGGATGTATTATTTGTTAAATTTGTTGCACGGTAGAATAATGACATAACTTGGTTGCTTTTTGAAAGATGTTATTTTTCTTTTTCCTAATATTTTTAGTTTATCTTAGGGACTTTCATAGAATAATAATGTCATAATATGTTCTGAAATGGAATATGGAATATGGCTAAGGTGAAATTAATTTTATAATTAAAATTGTGATGTTCTAAAATGGAATATGGCTAAGGCGAAATTAATTTTATAGCTAAAATTGTGAAAGAGAAGTACTTAGACATGGTTGGAGTAAAGTTGCACTTATTGGTTGGTAGAATAGTGACACAACTTGACTACCTCTTGGAAGCTGTTACTTCTCTTCTTCCTAATATCTCTAACTTATCTTCATGCCCTTCACTCTGTGGGATTTTCTTAGCCCCATCATAGAACAACAATGTCATAATATGCTCTAAGATGGAATATGGCTAAAGAGAAATTAATCTTATAGCTAAAATTGTGAAAAAGAAACACTTAGACATGGTTGGAGTAAGGTCATAGGAAAATATGCAAGTTGACACATGCCATGTGTATGGAAAACAATATTATTTTGCAAAAATAAAAATAAAACATTTTGTCATATAATATTTTTGCTTAATCAATATATAAGATATTTTACCTTTTTTTAAACATGAGAGGATGCAATAAGGAAAGTAGACTTAGGAGAAACCTAGATAGATATATTTGAGTTTTGGACCTCTATCCATGGCCATTTTTTCTATATTTTTATTACAAAGCTATGTAATTTGGCCACGACATTTTCTAGTATAAATTATACAGGTTATTGGTTAAAAAAGCTAATCAAAGCTTAAAAAACACTACTTGGCTTAGGACAAAACACTCTCTAAACTGCAACTATTAGCTAAAATTCCATGATTCAAAGAATCATAAAAACAATAAACAAAGAGCCACAACTAGAACATAGATAAACTAAGAAGTAATCAACTCAACTATTAAGAGCAAGCTAATGACAATTGTCTAACATGGGGACCCAACCAATAGCTAGGAATTGGCATTTATTTGCTACATAAAGTATCAACCATTGACAGGGGCTTCCATATGGGCTAATTTGGATATAGCTATTGCTAATGTCAAGTATTATTTGTCATTATTAGGTAGCATTGCAAAGCTACTCCTTTCATGAACTTATTTATAAGCTTGATCATAAAACTTAATGTTACCTTCACGAACCAAGTTGATGTGAGTAAAAAGAAGCTATATCAAATGCTCTTAAAAAATGGAAAAAAATCCAAAAAATATAAATAATATATTTTTTTAATAATAGTCTAAATCCATCTTAACTTTGGATCTACCAAGCGCGAAGAGGGATCAAAACTCTTTTCACTCTAAAAGAAGTTTGCATCTCAAGATATTTGATCCCTCTCGTTGTTTGGGAGATCTAGAGTTAAAATGAATCTAGGTTGGTTTAATTTCCCTCTTTAAATAGGCTATATTCCACATGAATATCACAAGTCAATTCCATGGATTCTCATACCATGAGGCAATATCATGAACCGTTTTTCTTAATGTTATTTTTTATTATTTTTATTTTATTTTGACTAAGTAAAAATATTTTCACATAAAATTATTTTTATTTTATTTTCATCCTATAAATTATACATTTTTTCCTTATATAATGTTTACAAAACAAAACATTTCTTACGTACAAAGTATTACTAATACACTCTTTCCAAGAATACAATTTGAATATGTCTAATTTTATGTTTTATTATTATAATAATCGTATTTAAATTTTGAATGTAGATCCCAAACCTTATGGTTAAAGGGGTCTCACGTCAAAGACCAATAACATCACGCAACCAGTGACGTATGTGGTAACATTTTCTCAACAAGCATGTCGTCTTTTTGGTATTTATTCTCTCTTATATTTACACGTAGTTGAATGACAATTAATTCAACAATAAAGTGTTATGAGAACTTTGTGGAGGCCAGCACTTTAAGGAAAGAAGGTTAAACAAATTTGGAAGACATATTATAACATAGATGACGTTTCTCAATTTACATTGGAGGGGGCGTTGAACAAAAGGTATATACAATTAATATATCAATATACAAAAGGTATATACAATTAACTTACCAATATGTTAGGTTAGTTGCAAAGACCATGAACAATGTGACACCTTGAGTTGAAACAACACATTTTAATAGTAATCCCTTGAATTCAAACCACACATTTTAATAGTAATCCCTTGAATTCAAACCACACATTAATAAGTTTAATTCTATCAACCACGGTGGCTCATACAATTTTCTAATAAACATTTTCATATAACTTTGGAGAGAAAAAAAAAAAAAAAAACTTTCAATTTTATGAAAGACACCAATAAAGTGAAAAAAAACACCCACATGAGCTTTTACTAATGCGAAATATTATATTTCAGTGTAACATTTAGAGTGGAATTATCGTTATTGTTAAGGGTTGTCCCTTCATCCACTGTGATCAATTCTTATTTATCATTTTTGTCCTCCACATGTGAGAGGCTTCTTTCTACCTTTAACATGGCAAAGGTAAGTACAAGTATTTAATAATCATAAATAGTAAGTTCACATGGGGCAAGGTCAAACGGGTGCAATAGTAAGCATATACTATCATATTAGACAACATATAATAGTGCAACATCATGAGATGAATCATTTATAACTTCAAGGTTTAGTCCCTATTTTTCTTCAACTATAGATTTTGGGTCCACTGGATTGATTATTATTCATTATTATTTTTAGAATTGGTTTTCATGTGGTGCCAAGCTGTGGTGCAACCTAATTTCACTTTATTATTATTATTTAAATTTATTTATTTATTTTTAGTTGTTAATTTTTTTTTAATAAATTAATATATATATAAATGATTTTCTTTTTTATTTTTATTTTTCTCAATGTGTTTAATTATTATTTGTAATGATTTTAATTATTGTTTTCAATATTTTTAATTATTATTTTTTATGTTTTTCATGTTTCTTGAAATAATTTTGAACTTAAGCAAAGTTTTTCGGTAGAAATTATTTAAGAGAAATTTTTAGCGGACGTGTTTCGAACCAACAAGTGTGGTTCATCATCTAGTCCTGATGATGAATCACACTTGTTGGTTCAAAAGGCATTGGCCAAAAATTTCTTTTATGTGATTTCTACTGAAAGATTTTGCTTAATTCATTATGGATCACAGATACTTGAATAAAGAAATTTTAAATTTGTTTTTTTATTTCTTCATTTTTATTTGATGGTTTTTTTTTTCAATTTTTTTTTTATAACCTTTAATATGTTTATTAGTTTCTCAATAATGAAATATAGTTTTTAAAAAACAATTTGTAAATTTCATAATCTTAAATTTATCTAAAATAAAATGTTGACACAAATTTAAAAATAAATAAATGTTTTAATGCAGAGATTTGTGACTTCAACACAGTAGATAAAAAATACAGTATATTTAATAAATAGTTATTAATATGATAAAATAAAAATAAATTAATGGTAATAATTATTTAAAATAGAGAGGATCGATTCCAACAATGGCTCTTAGAGGGGAGCCCTGCCACAAAAGAAGGATGTACACAGACTCGTGAAATGGCCGAAGGTCGTACGCATCCAGAGGCAGCGAAGGGTATTGAAGCAACGTTTGAAGGTTTCTTCAGCTTTAAGTCAGTTCACCAAGACCCTAGACAAGAATATCGATGAAGAGAACGAGATCTAGAGCATTTCAGTCCATTCTTTGGCCGTCAAAAACAAAGTTGTTATCTTCGGCGTTCCCAGGGCTTTTACTCCTACATGCAAGTCAGAATCAGTGGTTGTGTATGGGGCTTCCACTTTGGTGGCCTTTGTCTCTGCTTATGGCAAGTTGTATGATATGCATGTGGTGTATGGGGATCTGTCACAGAAGGCTGAAGAGCGGCTTGTGAAGATATATTGGGCAGTCGAAAGCGAGTTCGAGATCGTGGATTAGACTGATGAGGCTGATGATGAGATGGATAAGGAAATCATGTGAATATTGTAAGGATCTTCTTAGAAACCCATTCACAGAGTGGAGTTGAAGGGGAGGAGGCTCCATCTTTTTCCCGAGGGGTTTTGCAAAATCAGCACTCTCGTTTTAGTACACCTCTCCCAAAATAAAATCCATAAGGATGTGCCGAGGGTGGATGGGCCTCACCATTTCCCCAACAAAGGACTAGTGATGCATGCAAGCCAATCTGCCCTTTTCACCAGGGTCAGGCACAGATTGAAAGAAAAAACAGAAGAGGAGAAGAGGTGGGATTTATGTAGAATAGGTATACGGGATCAGCCACCAAGGGAGGAAAGCAAAGAATTAACCTCAGATCATCCAAGGGACTCATATCAGATCTTCATCAAAACCATATCTGGGAAATCAATAATGATATAGGTTGGGGGAATGGAACTGGTGATTGATCTGAAGCAAAAAACCCAAGAAGCTACAGGTATTCCTATTTTATCACAAAGTTTGATTTTCTCTGGGAACGTATTGCAGGAAGAGATCCAGTTGAAATATTATGGGATTAAACGTGACTACACCAGTATCCTGAATCTAAGATTACAAGGTCGAGCCACATGAGCAAGCATAGCAATAAGCACAAATTCGATCAACAAGGGTCAAGCCTCATTCAAAGATGCATTAAGAGGGAAATCTGCAACACAGGACAAACAAGTTCCAAATCTAACAATTCCAGGACCATGCATTGTAGAAAAGATGGAAAAAAACACCAGATATGTCCATTGATTTACTAGACCATTGATTTACTAGAAGTAAGTGATCTCTTCACTATTTTACACACAAACGCCATCGTTTGTCTTTTTAATGGATTCTGGCCAAAATCTGAAGACCTTAATGAATAGATCTACCAAAACTGGACCAAAGAATGTGATATGAACCTGTGCGCAAAAGGTCTTTTTGTGGTTCAGTTTGATACACAAAAAGACTACAACTACGTCATAAATGATGGGTCATGGTTCTGGAGAAGGGTTGGTCTCTTTGTTACCCCATGGTTCTCTGGTTTTGACGCAAATACAATGGTGGTCACAAAAATGTCGGTATGGGCAAGGCTACATAACCTTCCACTCCATTTTTGGCACCATTAGGTTCTAGAAGGCATAGGGAACTCCCTCGGAAGGTACCTAAAGACATATAAAGAAAGAATGGACAAAGGGATCTTCACCTTTGCATGCATCTGTATGGGTATGGATTTGAGTAAAGGCCTCCCTAATTGTATAAATCTGACACATAAAGATCTTAAGTGGATACAGTGGCTAAATTTTGAAAATACAGCCTTTAGATGCAGGGTTTGCCACCAAACAAGGCATCTACAAAATACATGTAAACAAGCAAAGAAAAAAACAAAGAAGAAAATTCAAAAGCAAAAAAGGATGGCAATTTCCAGAACCCTCTTCATTAGATGATGATGATGAAGAATAGGATGAAACCCAGCAACAACAGGAGACAGAAAAACAACAAGGCTCACATGAGATGGGAGATGAAAAGGAGGAAGATCAGAAGAAACAACCAAAGAATCCAAATAGCTTAGTAGTTAATCTGATACTTGAAAGCCAAGTAGAGGAAAATAACAACAACCAATGCACTGGTGGAAATAAGCAACCACATTTTTCCAAAAGCTCTGATTCAAACAAAGAAACCTCAAATATTACAAGCAATAATCAGCTAGCAATTGTCACTACCTCTCCTCCTCTGGGGGGCTAGCAAAAACTTCAAAAGAAAAAAGCCAAAAAAGACAAGTCTAGTTTTGCTCGCAATGTGTAATTTTAATTTTAATTTTTTCTTTTTTTTTTTCCTTTGATTTTACTAGGTAACTTTGCTACTATGTGTTTGTCATGCACACGGGTCGTTCGAGACAACCTCCAAAATGCTTCAATGCATCTACTTCACTCTCCGTTTTCATTAATAGAAAGTTGTTGATTTTTTCTTTGGAAATATATATATATATATATATATATATATATATATATATATATATATATATATATATTAACACCATGGCTGAAAATTGTTGGAAATTTAAAGGTTTTTATAAAGGTAATATTTTATCTTTAATGTCATCCTTGGAATTCTAAGACTTCTGATATTTTATCTTTAAAGTCATTTCTATCGTTGGAATTTTAAGGTTTTTCAGATTCATGATATTTTATCTTTAACTTCATTGTTAAAAGATGTTGACAATTTACCCCAAAATAAAAATAAAAATGTTATTCCAACATCAACACTTTTCGTTTTCATGGTGTTTTTTGCACACACAAAAAATGGCTTTTACTTCCATTTTAAAAAAAATTGTTGAAAATTTACCCTCAAAGGAGAAAAAAAAAAGGTTATTCCAACATCAACACTTTTCATTTTCATGTTTTTTTAAGTTTCTTAGCTAGAGTATCCATTTTGAGGTAATAGTTCTTGTTTGATCGGTAACTATGTTGACACTCTTGCATGGTATGTTTGAGAACTAGTAAAAGTTTGATTTATGATTGTTTACATAATTGTACCAAGTTGAATTGGCACTAGTTTTTTAATTATGTTATCACTTTGTTAGTGGCAATCACAATGTAGTAGAACTAGGTTGATTTTTCCATGTTTTGATTGCTTGAATGTGTGGCTAAACTAAAAAGATCACCAAGTTTTGTAATTTTACATGTGTTTTTTCTACATCTAATATAACTAGCATGACTTTGTTAACTAGAATAAAATGTTTTTCTTTAATCGAAACTAAAGAATTTTGTATCATAAAAGGATGCAACAAAGTTGAACAACAAAGAGTGAATAGAGATTGTTGGCATGATTTATCCAGTATACTAGGGAGGAAAATTATTCTAAGAATAAAGATTTACATGCAAATGCAATTATAACATTCCAAAATTTCATAGGTAAGAAGACACCTAAAATTCTTATAAATTTAACAATGCATAAAGATTATGAAAAACATGATCGCTATTGGCTTCTTCATGTCCAATAATGGAGAAATGAGAGTCTGAATTCCCCAAATCCATGTTTTCCATCATTTTGATAGAGAAAATCTTCCTTCCTAAGATCTTCTTGGTCTAAATTCGTTAACATCTCGTGGTTGAAGGTAGCAAATTTGGATCCTTTACCGAGTTTGTGGGCCATATTTCTTAATGTGGAGAATTCTTCCTCAAAAACATTAATTTGTTGCTTATGTTGAACCAGAGTATTCATGATCATTGAATTCAAAGAGTTCCATTATGCTCATTCTCGTGGAATTTAATGGTTACATAAAAGAGTGAGGTTTTTTCAAATTGAACGAATTCCTCTAGCCTTCTCAGGATCCGACAAAATTATTAAGCTCCTCAATGGTCCAATGATGAAGAATCAAAATCCCATGAACTAATACCATGATGCTAGTCCCCAACAAATGCCCGAGTTTTTTTTATGGACAAACATTGTCACTTAAAGAAAACTGGCTTGCGAAAGGGAGAGAAATCCAATTTCCATAATATGAAAGAGTCTAACCCACTATGCCAAAAATCACCCTTTAGTTGCAAGGAGACTAACACCAAATATCCACAACCCATGAACCTCGTAACCATTAACTCTAGAATAATAGTCACAAAGTAGTAATCAATGATCCATAAAAATCAATAAACTAAACGCCAATCAAATTTTACAATGTGAGAATAAAGAGATGACAATATGCTAAACATCCACTAAGATTTTATTTGTTATATAGGAACTCCATAACACAAACTAAAGCTAGAGTGATGTCCTTACCATGTAAAATCTACAACTTTAAGTAGTCCTCCACCAAGCTATATCGCTTGATCCATTCACTCAAGCCTCAATTATCCCACCTTTCCCTTGATAAACTACACAAAATGGTTAGAGATGTTGATCATGAATTAACTCAACCATATATGGAGGGGGGGACAAGTCCTTTCATATCTCAAACCTTGACTTGAAATCAAATGATGGTGGTGCCATGACATATGGTGATTAATGATGATGTAACTGGTGAGCTCCAGTATTGTAGCAATAATGCTACAACTCTTGGGGCTTCCTGTCTCTTAATTTTATCAACCCGGTAGTTCGTACAAACTTGGAAGCGGCGGTGCTATATGCACAAGTACTAACTCTTATCGCAGCTGTCACTTGGTCAGCTGGCACAAGTCCGCTAGGGCTCAAGCCAACTTCTATTGGCTCTCAGAAGAAGCTTGCTAATTGATGGACGAAAGCTAATCTCAAAGGAAAGCTACTTTACTTGACAAAAATGAACTGAAAGCAAATCAAAGCATGTAAACCTAGGAAACCCTAATTTAACTAGTCTAACCTCTATAATGCAAAGAATGTAAATGCAACTTCTACCAATGCTGTCATTACCTCTAATAAGTGAAGATGCATGGATCTAAACTACTTGCATCATGAAAGTTATGTTTTTGTATTTTTCCTTTAAGTGAATGGAATGATTGTGATCTTGTGCTAACTAGGGTTTGGTGGTGCAGATGGGATGGAGAAGGAAGGGAAGCGTGGGATAGGTTGGGGAGGCTAAGAGAGGTCCCTAGGGATCCTTAGCATCCATCCACAGAGGTTCCTCGCATTCAGATGCTCAGCAACCGAGAGAGTGGCCTCCTACAGGATGGCTGTGGAGGATCCTACAGGATACTCTGTTTTCTACAGGATGTCTAAAAATGGCTACAGGATGACCTACCGTGAGTGTTTGGAGTGATGGAGGAGTAATGGAATGGTAGGGGGAGATGTGTAAGGTAGGAATAAGGCTGGTGATGGCTTTAGAAGTGGAAGAATAGGATGGGAAGCAGGTGTAAGGAGGAGGATGGAAGGTAAAGGGCTATGTCAACGAAAGGGCTAGAGAATGGAAGTACGTGAGGAGTGAAAGACTTTGGGAGATGACCGAGTGGAGCAGGGATCAAAGATGTGTTTGCAGGTGTGATCAAGGTGGAGGACGAAGTGATGGAACAAGAGAAAGTAGTGTAGATGAAACAAATGCTTGTGAGTGTCACCAAAACGAGAATGCTTCAACCTGAGCTACCTGTGACATAAAATCAATGAACAGCAATATAAATTGTGAAGGAAACTCATGCATGGCAGTGGAATGAAGAAGCAATGCTAAATATGAAAGTGCATGAGTGGATCTAAGTAATGCCTCAGCCTACTTCCAAACAACTACAACAGTTCTAACTAATAAAACCAATCCGTTTGACTTCTACAGGAAATCTAAATCAGCAGCTATACTCAAATGCATGTAAAGGAAAATGGAAACGAAATGCTAAAGGAACAATATTGATACAAAGGAAGGAGGCCTGAGCTCTCAGGTTGGGCCCAACCCCGAGAGCTTTAGGCTCCTTTAAAAACTCCAAATCTGATCCAAAACTGCTTGCTTTTATTCATAATCAAAAGTCTAATGTCATGCCAAAACTGGCTTACAAAGAGCTAAAACCACATTGACTAACTAGCTGCTACGAAATGACTAACTACTAGCTACCAAAAATGACTACCAACTAGCTAACAAAAATGACCAACCACTAGCTAACCCAAATGAGGCCCCAAGCCTTCTTATTTATACAATTTGAGGACCCAACAGTCCTCCTAAAAGTTAGGGACTTGGTTGCCCAAGACTTGGAGTTAACAGCAGTCCAACTTGACTTGCTTGGCTGCCCTTGTGCTCATTGATTTGGTGGCCTTTGAACTCTGAGCTGATGGTGGAGAATTCGAGGTAAGGGTCCATAAATGAGGGGGACACCTTCCTACAAATCCTCTAGCTTGTTCTCCCACGAATTTGGCTGTCAAGTGCTCATTAAGACCTTCAATTTTGTCTCCAAGTTGACCAACAAGGCTACACAAAGCACCCATTAGACTTGTTGGCATAATGACTAACCAAATTCACTCTATTAACATAAAAATAATCAAAAACATGCAATAAACAAATGAGAATGGTGGACTAAGCCAAATTAGGAGGTTGAATGAGCCCAAATAATTGTACATTTTTGGGGCTCATCATCACCCCCCTACTGAAAGTGTTGCTCATCCTCTGAGAAACCAAATCTCTCCCTTTGTCTTTGATGGCCTTGGTGACTTTCTTGGCTAGCATCTCGGCCAATTTCTCCTTTGGCTTCCCTCTTCTCAAACTTTCCTGTAGAAACTGTTCACTGGCTTCCTGTAGAAACAGTCCTCTGTCTTCCTGTAGAACAATCTCTGTCTTCCTGTAGAAACAGACAGCACCACTGTATCCTGCTTGGTTGTGGGCGATTCTCCTTTCAGCTGGGTTGTGGCAGCCTTCCTCTTCTCCTCCTTCCTACTCTTCTTCCTCACTGTTAGAAGGACTGATATCTTTGGCCAAAATTCTTCATTTATTTTTGTGGCACATTTACTTAATGACTGTAGAAGAAAATAGGAAATGCTTAACTTCTTTTATGGAGGTGAATCAACTCCATGTCTACATGCACACAGCAACCTAAAATGATAACCATGGATAATGATGAGTTATGAATTCCCTTGGCATGGTGAGAGTGCTTCCTTTCCTTATGCTTTGGTTAGAAAAGGAAATGTTGTTGATGGTTTCCCCTTGGACTCAAGGAAGAATTCCTGGGCTGTGTGATATTAATGAACAACAATTCCTTGGCTTCAAGACTTTTGCTGCCCAAATACTCGGCTGTTCGTGTATAAAAGGAAGACTTAGGTTTCCATAGAAAAGGTACAGAGCTCAATTCTCATCCCCAGTGATCATACAGTCAGCTCGGAAAACCAGATCTGCCTTAATTCCAGGAAAATTCCTTTTTCTGGGGTCAGCAGTTCCTTCAGAATTGTCAGTTTCTTCATTACCAGCACAGTTGCTTCCCCGCAATGCTATAGAGCTCTGTCTAACCAACGCCAGGAGACCTTTCAAACAAGTCAAAGCCACAAATGGAAGTCTTTTAGCACATCGTTCAATTGCAGAGACTGCATCTGCGGCAAACTTTCTATCTAGATCCCTAATATAGTCCTGAAACTCTAGCAATATTGTATGAATAAATGATTTTGTTGCAATGAGAGACAAGATCTCCAGCTTGATTGCTTGCATATGGCATGTATCAAAAGATTGCACGAATAAATCTTCAAAGAATGGCTCGAATAAGGAGGGAATTGCTGCAACAAATGCCAGATTTGATAGTACCACATACTATGAGTCGTAAGAGGACCTGAGAAGGAACAAAAGCAGCTTCACAATTCTTCTCACATCCTTAACTGGAGCCATAAGCCAATGGACTCCAACAGCAGCAACAACGACCCCACTGTTTTGGATCCATAACAAAGGCAACGTGCATTGCAATAGAAGTTTCAAATCACTATGTAGCTCAATAGTAGGAATAGCATCATCTGACTCCGATGAATCACTGCTCAAGGAAGTCGTCCTTGATAACTTACGATGATCATTTCTCAAGCAGCTTGAAACCAGGCCCTTTCCTTCCATTTTTTTTTGACCTTCCTCTACGTGAGAGGCACTGCTTCTGCCATATCCATGGTTCATAAAACCCTCTGATGAACTATCAGAATTTTCTGTTTCAATGTTTAGTCTCTTTGAATAACCTGAATTGAATGCGGCAGACATTTTTGAAATTCCATGCGCTCATTAATTTCTGCGTGATTGTTGGTGGAGTGAGGTGGAAAAGACGTGCTGGACCATGCAACTGTTCATGAACTGCAGTGGTCACTGATTGCTCTCTGCTTGAAATTACATCCATCAATCATGCTGCAGTTTAAACGGTCGCCACTACCTGATTTCAATCTTCTTCTTGAGACACGTGTGCTCAGCCACCCACCGAGCGCTGTTGAACTAGATGAGGGTGTCCAGTTGGCTGGCCACCGATTCTCTTAACCACAACCATCTCATTCGTTCATGCAATGCTTCGAATTACATTCATGCAACAGAGGAACAAGGTTAAGTCACGTACCTGCAAGTCGTGCGTGGTTGCTTTGTGAAGCGTCTTGCTGCATGCATGTGTTGATCTTCATTTGTTGCATGTATGGTAGCTTGATTGATGATTTATGGTTGTTTTCTCTTGTGCAGGTGCCCTCTGGACGGATGCATGCAACAAAAGTTCATTTCCACGTTCAGATTTGCACATTCAAGCTGCTGTTGCTGCATCTTCACCAAACCAGAACTTCTTTTTGCCATTTCTCCCAAACGGAAAACCGGATTGAGCTGAAACTTGGTGGGCATGTTCCTACCATCATGATGCATCTCCCATAGCAAATTCGTGATCAATGGATGCACGGATTTCGAGAAAATTGGAAAATGGCTGAATATTTCAGAGCTCGATTTCTCGGAAACCGTGCATCGGAATTGGCTGAAACTGCTTGGGTAGGCTACTATCATCCATTTTCATCTCCCCATGAAACAGGTTTTGAAACGGATGCACGGTTATGGAGAAAATGCAAAAATGGCTGATGGTGATGGAGGCTGATTCCTTGGAAACCGTGCACCGGAATTGCATGAAACTGCTCAGGCATGTTTTCATCGACCTTGTACAATCCCCCATAAAATGGTTTGTCAAATGGATGCATGGTTCTCAAGTTATGGCAAAAACAAATTCTGCTCTATGTGTTTTTGGCTTCAAGGCATTTTGCATGTGTGTGCATGGTATGACAAAATGAATTTTTGCTGTGATGCAGGTATGGAGATGATGGAGGATGAGTTGGAAGACTGCAGGAGGACTCTTGAACCTTTGAGGAAGCTAGCATGCTCACCAAGCCACTTTTTGAAATGCATGCCTAGTTTCCCACAATTTCTACAGGAAGATCCTGTAGAAGCACAATGAGAGGCACAAGGAGGTGGAAAAAATGATGGATGAAGGCAAGGGATGGACACACAAGTGCTTGTAGGCCTAACCAATAGACTCCCACCATTAGATTCATTTTTGAGATGGAATTTGGCTCGTCCAAAGGTTCTACAGGATGTTTCCTGTAGAAATATAGAGCATCCTGTAGAAAACACAGTTTTGAGGAAAGAAGCATAATGACATGAAAAGAATGATGGAAAAGGGGTGAGGAGTGGAAACATAGATGAGTGTAGGCCTCATGGACATATTCCAGGCCTTCAGGTGCTCTTTGGAGATCAATTTGGCTTTTTTGTAAGCTTCCTGTAGAAGATACGAAACTTCCTGTAGAAGGCACAAAAACTCCTTTGCCTTTGATTTGAGTGCTCCTCCTGTCATGAAACGTCCTTCTTGCAACCTGCAATGTCATTGCTGCAACCTGAAATCATTCAAGGGAGATTAGCTTCATTTTTCTTTTTCTTTTTTCTCTTTTTTTTTTGAAAAACAACTAGGGCGCCTCATGGAGGTTTTCACCCTAATTGCCTGCCTTGGGCGCCTCCAAGGGAGGTTTTCACCCAAAGATCTTTTTCTCTTTTATTTTCTTTTCTTTCCAACCCATTGACCGCCTCATGGAGGTTTTCAATCAATGAGCCAATCTAAGGCGCCTCCGAGGGGGTTTTCACCTTAGATTTTTCTTTTTCTTTTTTTCATTTTTTTTCTTTTTCTTTTCTCTTTTTTTTTTCCTTTTTTTTTTTTTTTCTACCCTACCCTACTTGAAAAACAAAATCATTTTCAAGTATAAGAATACTTCCAATGGAGCCATGTGCACATCGAGATTAGAGACAAGATGATGTAAAGGCTCGGAATGCATGCTTTGACAACTATCCAACTTTCAGAGACAACATGATCTGACTTTGAAAGTACAAAACATAGCTGAGGAGGAGAGTGCTGCTGCAACTTAATGACCTTCTGAAACCATATCTCAATATAGCTTTGATATCCTTGGTCATCTTGCTGATTTGGATCATTCTTCATGTCACCTTCTATCATGACCTTCTGATCTTCCTCTTTTTGTTGATCTTTCTCTTGAATACATGGAGGATTTGATGGTGACCATGAGGAAGCTTTCTCGATCTCTGATTCTGATCTCTTTTCTTCATCAAGTGCAGCCCATGGTTCTTTGATCTCCTCTTTTGAATCTTCCTTTGCTTTTGGTCCTTCAATGCTTTCAAGATGATCTCTTTTTTGCATTACTTTTCCTGAGCTTTGGTGAACATCATTGAGCTCACGAGGAATCATTTGCACATGTTGTGTCTCATATTTGCAATTGGGTTGAGCTGCTCCATTGCATGGTTTTGGAAATGGAGGTACGGGTAGCTGAGTGGAGGTGTGAAACTGAGATGGAGATGGATGACATTGTGGTTGGTTAGGCATTTGGGGTTGCCTTGGTGGAGGAGGAGGCGATGGTTGTGGATGAGCAGGTGGTGGAGGAAAATGAGTGGGATGAGAGTTGTACTGGGGCCTCCACTCCTGATAAGGTGCATTCCACTGAGGCTGTGGCTGAGCATAAGAGTGAAATGAATGAGCAACTGGTTGGGCATAATATGGATCTGTGAAGGAACAAGGAGGATATGACCAAGGAGGAGGTGTAAACCAGGAAGGATGAGCAGGGGGATCCCAAGAAGGCATGAAAGTGGCTTGATAAGGGTCAAAATAGGTCTCGGGTATCCCTTGCAGCTCCTGCTGGTAAGATCTGGGTCCATGTGGCCTCCTTTGGTTCATATAATAGAGTGATTCAGTGGCTCCCTTGGCTCTTTGATATGTAGCTTTGATTCTGGGCAAGGAAGGGCACTGATCTGTAGCATGGTATTCTTCACAGATGAAACACACTTCTAGGGAGTGCATTGGACATTCGTTCCTAGGATGCTTTTTAAGGCACCTAGGACAAAAAATGACCAAAGCCCTCTTGGCTTCTTCTTGCTTCTTTTGGATCCACAAGGTATCCAGTTGCATGGCAAGAAACTGCCTCATGTCACTCTTGAAATCTTCGATCTGATTTGCAAATTCATCTTTGGATAAGGGACTGCTCCCAACATTTCTGCTTGTAGCCATTTGCTCCAGAGGAATGTTTTCTTCTTCTTCTCCCCTAGAGGTTCTTCAGATATGTCTTGATGTCCACCCAGGGGTTCTTTCATCACAGCCATCGAAGAAGAACGTTGGCTGTGTGAAGCAGTGGGGGTGTTGTGCAATCATTTTTCTAACTTATCTCTACTCCTACAAAGCATGAAATAGATTGAACTGCAACTAACTATCTTGCGAAATCGAAAGGACTAATCTATTTTGCTCAAATGAAATTGCAAGAATGAAATGCTAATCTACGCTTGCAGAATTGAAATGCGGAATTGAAAGGCTATTCTAGGAAAGCAGGAAATACTAATCTATGAAAGCAGGAAATGCTAATCTATGAAAGCAGGAAATGCTAATGCTAATCTATGAAAGCAGGAAATGCTAATCTATGAAAGCAAGAAATGCTAATCTACTTTTGCATAAATGAAATTGCATAATGGAAATGAAATAAACTACTTAGAAGAAGGTTGTAGTAGAAAATAGAAGAATAGCAACAATCACCAATACTCTGCCGCTTCCCCGGCAACGGCGCCAAAAAGATGGTGAGCTCCAGTATTGTAGCAATAATGCTACAACTCCTGGGGCTTCCTGTCTCTTAATTTTATCAACCCGGTAGTTCGTACAAACTTGGAAGCGGCGGTGCTATATGCACAAGTACTAGCTCTTGTCGCAGCTGTCACTTGGTCAGCTGGCACAAGTCCGCTAGGGCTCAAGCCAACTTCTATAGGCTCTCAGAAGAAGCTTGCTAATTGATGGACGAAAGGTAATCTCAAAGGAAAGCTACTTTACTTGACAAAAATGAACTGAAAGCAAATCAAAGCATGTAAACCTAGGAAACCCTAATTTAACTAGTCTAACCTCTATAATGCAAAGAATGTAAATGCAACTTCTACCAATGTTGTCATTACCTCTAATAAGTGAAGATGCATGGATCTAAACTACTTGCATCATGAAAGTTATGTTTTTGTATTTTTCCTTTAAGTGAATGGAATGATTGTGATCTTGTGCTAACTAGGGTTTGGTGGTGCAGATGGGATGGAGAAGGAAGGGAAGCGTGGGATAGGTTGGTGAGGCTAAGATAGGTCCCTAGGGATCCTTAGCATCCATCCACAGAGGTTCCTCGCATTCAGATGCTCAGCAACCGAGAGAGTGGCCTCCTACAGGATGGCTGTGGAGGATCCTACAGGATACTCTGTTTTCTACAGGATGTCTAAAAATGGCTACAGGATGACCTACCGTGAGTGTTTGGAGTGATGGAGGAGTAATGGAATGGTAGGGGGAGATGTGTAAGGTAGGAATAAGGCTGGTGATGGCTTTAGAAGTGGAAGAACAGGATGGGAAGCAGGTGTAAGGAGGAGGATGGAAGGTAAAGGGCTATGTCAACGAAAGGGCTAGAGAATGGAAGTACGTGAGGAGTGAAAGACTTTGGGAGATGACCGAGTGGAGCAGGGATCAAAGATGTGTTTGCAGGTGTGATCAAGGTGGAGACGAAGTGATGGAACAAGAGAAAGTAGTGTAGATGAAACAATGCTTGTGAGTGTCACCAAACGAGAATGCTTCAACCTGAGCTACCTGTGACATAAAATCAATGAACAGCAATATAAATTGTGAAGGAAACTCATGCATGGCAAGTGGAATGAAGAAGCAATGCTAAATATGAAA